>JAWWLR010000149.1:522722-533086 GCA_035041075.1 Acraspis erinacei | reverse complement strand
TAGGACAAATTGATTGATCTCAACAGGGTCGTGATTTAATCCTTCAAAAAACTCAATTAGGATGGGTCATAGGTGGTAGCCTTGTCCCTTCATCCTCTGTGGGTTCACGCACAGCCACATGTCATTTTTCAGAACTGAGGTCCGAAATCACAAAATTCTGGCAACTAGAAGAAGGATTCGGAAAAATTTACCTATCAGTAGAGGCAATCGCATGCATTTAATCCCATTTCCCTTCCGCAATAATTGCGAGGCATTGGGGGAATCACGAACGAGGGCCTTAAAACGACTCAATGTACTGGAGCGTAAATTCAAACAACATCCGGATTTCTAAAGAGATTATTCTCAAATTTTATAAGAATATCTGGATCTTGGACACATGTCGCTAGTACGAGATGAACAAGAATTTGGCTGCTCTCTACCACATCATGCTGTTTTTAAGGACGCTAACTTGACAACAAAGTTAAGAGTGGTTTTCAACGCATCAGCAAAGTCCCAGACTGGTCTTTCCTTGAATGAAACACTCATGGTAGGACCTACACTCCAGGACGATATCTTCTCACACCTTCTTCGATTTAGGTTTCACAATTATGTATTGACAGGCGAAATATAAAAAATATATCGACAATTTTAAATTCGTGAAGAAGATAGGGAATTCCAATTAATCCTTTGGAGACGTGAAGGAATCAACCTTCAAGCCTTTGAGTTAAATATAGTCACTTTTGGAATTAGTTGATCCTTCTACCTTCCAATTGGCGCATTTCGACAACCAGCAGATGATGAAGGTCATAAACATCCAGAGGCAGCAATCGTTCTTAAGTGAGATTTATCAGTAGATGGTCTCATTACGGGTGCTAAAACAGTCGATGAAGGAATCGAAATTCGTGATAGCGTAATTGAGCTTCTAAATCTCGGTTCCTTGAACATCAGACAAATCTTCAATTCAGTAACGATAATCCTAGGAATCACATGGAGTTCAGTGGATGATAAAATGATTAATTTCATGAGTCATTCATCAACAAATTCCAAGGTTAGCAAACGCTCTATACTCTCTGGAATTGCTAAGCCTTTTGATCCTCTAGGTTTACTGGGACCAATCACTTTATTTGCAAAAATACTCATGCAAAAACTCTGGGAATTAAAACTAGAATGGGATGAAACGATACCCAAAAAAATATACAGGACTTGGAATTATTTTCGTTCAGAACTGCCTCTTGTTAAAAATTTCAACTTTGATCGTAAAGTACTCACAGAGAAAGCTGTAGATGTCCAATTGCATGGATTTTGCGATGCCAGTGAGAGAGGCTGTGGAGCTTGTATCTACATCAGATCAACAAACATCCAAGGTCTTTCTCAAATTAGATTACTTTGCATTTTGTTTAAAAGATTGTCTTTTTGGGAAGAAAATTAATTTTGTTTGTTGAACAGTTGTCCTTTTAGGTATAAAATCCTTTTTGTTTTTTAAAGTTCAACTGTTTAGTAGATAATTCATCTTGCTAAAAACTCGTATTTATTGGGTGAAAATCAACTTTTATTTACAAAAATTCAATTTTCTTCTGAAAAAGTTGCATTTTTGTTTTGTTAAAAATTAATCCGTTTGGATTGAAGGTTCATCCTTTAGAGTCGAAGAGTCATCCTACTTGGTTGAAAATTTATTTTTCTTGGTTGAAAAGGATCTTTTTTGTTAAAAACACTATCTTGCGGAAGAAAATCTTTTTGTTTGGAAATTCAACTATTTTGTTGTTCGTCTCACCTCAAATGAAACTTAATTTTACAACGCCAGAGGGCACGAAGTTTTTTCCCTTTTTCAGATGTTAACTTTTCCCTCGTAACTAGTTCGTCACTTTTTTAACTCATTGTAAAAAAAGACTATCGCAAGTAATTTTCCATGGAAGGCGAAGCGAAGTTCATTAATTATGACGCAACTAAAACATCCAGAAAAGTTTCTTCGCGCATTAGTAAAACGTACCGAGTGCTTTAGTAATTATTTTTCTCAGCGATACGAATGCAAGGGGACTTTTCTCGAGAAATTTTCTTGAAAATAGATCTTGCTACATTTTCTAATGACCTGAAAATCGAACTTTTTTGTTCTCTCTTAGGTTGAAAATTTATATTTTTAACTGAAAATTCATCTTTTTAGTTGAAAATTCAACTGTATGACTGAAAATTAATCTTCTTAATTAAAAGTTTAACTTTTTGAATGAAAATTGCAATATTTCGTTAAGGATTTAAATATTCCGGGAAGAATTTTTTTGGGGTTGAAAGTTAATTAATTGAATACAAATAAAATAATAAATATTTCACTTTTTAAATTATTTGTAACGCTTGAAATTGCTAAAATTATTGTTCGAATTTAAAATAACAATAATTTTAAATAAAAAATTTCTGGGTGAATACTGCACAATTTTTTGAATAAAATTTGTTGTTTTTTTATGTTGCAAATTAAGTTTTTTAACTTCTTCTTTTATTAAAAAATCTTTCTCGAACTATTTTGTTTAAATTTTTTTCAGTTTTAAACTAATATTTTCAACTGAAAAATCAATTTTACCATTTTTATAGAAAAAATTGTTCTTTTCAGTTAAGAATTCGACTTTTTTGTTGAAAAATCTTTTTTATAGTTCAACTTTACCTGGTTGGTTAAAAATTTAACTATTTAGATTGAATTGGGCAAATTGTAATGGAAAATCTATCTTTTTTAGTTAAAAAGTGAAAAATTTGGTTAAAAATTAAATTAAACCGAATAGCTGGAAGTTGAATAACTTAATTTAATTTTTTTTTGGTTGAATATTAATTTTCTCTTTTTGAAAATAAATCATTTTGATGAAAATTGCTCTATTTTAGGTTACAAATTCAACTATTTTGTGGAAGTGGCCAACAAGTAATTAAAAAACGATCTTTTTAGTTGAAAAATAAAGGATTTGTTTAAAAATTAAATTAAACCAACTGTGTGAAAGTTGAATGAATAAATTCAAAAAAATTTATTTTTAATCATTATTTGGTTTGTTTTAAAATGCATCTTTTGCATAAAAATTGCACTATTTCGTTGATTTTTTTTTTAAACTAATTTTTTTAAACAAAAATTGGACTTTACCATTTTTTGCATGAAATTTCTTCCTTTTTAGTTGAGAATTCATTTTTTTTGTTGTTAAAAATTCCTTGTTTTAGTTCAAAATTACCGTCCTGGTTAAAAATTGAACTATTTTTTAAAGTGGCCAACTTGTAATTGAAAATAAATCTTTTTTAATTGAAAAAAAGGATTAAAAAAATTAAACCAACTAGGTGAAAGTTGAACGACCTAATTCAAAATTAATTTTGTTTTCATTTTCTCACTAATTTTTTTAACTAAAAATTCAACCTTACCATTTTTTGTTAAAGTGTCCAACTTGTAATTCAAATTGATCTTTCCTGGTTGAAAAATGAAGAATTTGATTAAAAATTCAATTATACCAAATCGCTGAAATTTGAATTTTATTCTAAGTTGAGTTTTTTTTAAATTATTTTATTTCTTTAAAAATTCATCGCTCTTGTTCAAAATTACGTTATTTTGTTGAAATTTCTTTTTCATTTTAAAATTAATTTTTTTCACTGAAAAATCAACTTTACCATTTTTTGTAGAAATTTGATTTCTTTTTAGTTAAGGACTTTTATTAAAGATTAAACGATTTTTTTGAAGTGGCCAACTTGCGATTAAAAATATATCTTTTTTAGTTGAAAAATTATAAATTTGGTTAAAAATTAAAATAAACCAACTGGCTGAAAGTTGAACGACTTAATTCGAAACCAATTTTGTTGCTTGTTGATTTTATAATTCGGCAATTTTCTGTTGGGAACTTTATTATTCGGGAATTTACCGATTCGGTATTTTGAATTTTTGGAAATTTTATTAATCTCGAATTTTCCAATTCAGTATTTTTATTTTTCGAAAATGTATCATTCGTGAATTGTTTTATTTGGGCATTTTAAAACTCGGAAATTTCATTTTTCGGGACTTTTCAGTAGTCCCAAGTATTCGACTCTTTTGTGGAAAATCCCTTGTTTTGGTTTAAAATTACCCTTTTGGTTAAAAATTTAAATATGTTATTGAAGTGGTAAACTTGTAATTAAAAATCGATCTTTTTAGTTGAAAAATTAATAATTTGGTTAAAAGTTAAATTAAACCAACTGGCTGCAAGTTGAACTTCATTCAAAAATGATTTTTTTTTAATTTTTTTCTATTTATTTTGTATTTTGAAACTAATTTTTTGAATTGCAAAATAAACTTAACCATTTTTTATCAAAAAAATCTCTTTCAGACAAAGATTCGACTATTTCGTTAAAAATGACCTTTTTGGTTTAAAAAATTCAGCTATTTTGTTGAAGTGGCCAACTTGTAATTATAAATCGAACTTTTTCATTTGAAAAATTTGGTTAAAAAATTAAATTAAGCCAACTGGATGAAAGTTGAAAGACTTAATTCAAAACTATTTTTTGGTTGATAATTAATTTTCTTTAAATTATCTTTTTTTTTTGTTAAAAATTACACTATTTGATTGCATTTTATAAGTTTTAATTAATTTTTTCAACTAAAATTCAACTTCATTTTTTATACGAACCTTTTTCCTTTTTTGTTAAGGATTAGGCTATTTAGTTACATTTTTTTAATTCATATTTTCAGTTAAAAATTTAACTCTTTTTTTTAAAGTGACGAAATTGTGATTGAAAAATAATTTTTTTATTTTCAAAATTTATGTAATTTCACCAGTTTTGGTATTTCGGGAGCCTAATCGGCCCGGGGATATTTCTCAATGATTTATACTCCCTGCTGTATGTATATATCAACATATATCGGAGAATCGTGCCGCCAGCCTGTCTGCTCTCCGCCAGGACCTATGGGTTTGGTTTATGCAGAAATATAATTAGAAAATTAATTACTGAAATTTACTTCATGCAGATTTTTTATTTTTCTAATATTTACGCGATTTTATTTTATCTAAGAAATATTTTAGGAGTGGGGGTAAATTTGATTAAGAACGAAAAATTTCGAATAACTATTTTTCAATTGACGGTTTAATTTTTTTACTCGAAAATATTCATTTTTTCACCAAAAAAGTTTATTTTCAACTAAAAAGATGAGTCTTCAAATAAATTTATGATTTTTGTATTATGACTGTTGAAATAATTAGAAAAATATGATTTTCAACAAAATAGTTGAATTTTCAACCAAAAATATATTGCATCTAAGAAAAAAAAACAAATATCAACCAATTTAATTTGAAATTTTGAAAAAATTTAAAAAGATTTTCGAATTTTTCAAATATTTCAAAAAGATCTAGAAAAATTTTGAGAGTTTTTATTTTACATGACTAAAAAAATTGAGGAGCAATTCAAATCACTTTAAAATGTTAGTATTTTGCAAGAAATTATAAAATATTTAATAAATTTTTGAAAATATTTTAAAGCCCTAAACTATCTTCATTCTCTTTAAAATGTCTAAATTTACTAAATATCTGTTAAGCTGACTCGAATTATTTCTAAAATTTCAACAACAAAATTTCAAAAATAAAAAAAATGGTATTAAAATCTTACAGATTTTTCGAAAAAGTTTAAAAATTGCATAAAATGTTTAAAAATCTCTTGTAATTTCTGTTTAAAGCGAATTCTTTTAAATAAACAATCCATTGAAATTTGTCCAAGAATTTTTAATTTCTGTGAAATTAAAAAAATTGCCTTTAAATCTTGCACTTGATTTTTTGACAATTTCGGAAATATTTCTAAATGTTTGAAAAACTTTTCAAATACTGTTAAAACAATTTTTCAAAAAACCATTAGAAATTTTCCTAGGAGTCTTAGGAAAAGTTTTTATAATCTTGAAACCTTTCAAAACCCTTAAAAACCTTTAAAATTTTATTTCAAAATTTTCAAAAATCTACTTTTAAAAAAAATTTACAATTTAAATTATTTTTGAAATATTTTTTAATGCAAAATTATTTTTGAAAATTTTCTCCAAACTTCTTAATATCTTTTGAAATAATTTGAACTTTAACTATTTTTTTCGAAACTAAAAAGATGACTCGAAATATTCCAACATTTTCCAAAGTATTTAGAAATCTTTAAAAAATGGTAATTTCTTTTTAAATTTAATTCTTTTAAATAAAAAATTACTTGACACTTTCCATTTATTAAAAGAAAATTTTTGTAGTGTCTTGAAATGTTTCAAATTTTTTTAAATGTTAAAAATTATTTCTGAATCTTTTTAAAACTTCGAAATTACTTACACATTTTTTCAGAAGTTTTGTAGTTTAAACAAAATTTATTATTAAATCCTAACATTCATTTTAAAACAACAATAATTTATTAGAAATTTTTCAAAGAATCTGATCTTTTTTTAATTTTTTGGAATTTTGTAAAATCCTTTCAAAACTTATTTTTTCGAAATCTTCAAAGTCTGCATTTTGTTTAAAATTTGTTTCATCTTCTCAAGTTATAAATTACTTCAAAAATTTTTTTAAGCTTCTAAATAATTATTATAATAATTTAAGTTATTTTTGAAACCCTTTCCAATGTAAAATGATTTTTTCTAAACTTCTTAATATCTTCTAAAATGATTCGAACTTTAACTGTTTTTTTTTCAAAATTAAAAAGATTACTCGAATATTCCAACATTTTCCAACATATTTAGAAATCTTAAAAATATGTTAATTTCTTTTTAAATTTTCTTTTCAATTCAATTCTTTTAAATAAAAAATAACTTTAGATTTTTCCAGTGATCAAAAGAAAATTTTTTTAGTGTCTTGAAACGTTTCAAATCTTTTTTAAATGTTAAAAATGATTTCAGAATCTTTTTGAAACTTCCATCAAACTTAAATGTTTTCCAAAATTTTGTAGTTTAAACATAATTTACTATTAAAACCTAAAATTAATTTTCAAAAGAACAATTTCCTAGAAATTTTCCAAAGAATCTTAATTTTTTTAAATAATTAAAATATATTTATTTTATTTAATTAATTAATTTTAATCGAATTTTAATTTATTATAATAAAATAAATTTTCTGTAAAATCCCTTAAAAACTTATTTTTCGAAATCTTCAAATATGTGCATTTTGTTTAAATTTGCTCAATCTTCTCAAGTTTTAAATTACTTTTAAAGTTCTAGAAAAATTGTAAATAATTATAATAATAATTCAAGTTATTTTTGAAATATTTTCCAATGTACAATTATTTTTTCTAAACTTCTTAATATGTTTTAAAATGATTCGAACTTTAACTGTTTATTTTCAAAATTAAAAAGATTACTCGAAATATTCCAACATTTTCAAGCATTTTTAGACATTTTAAAAATATATTAATTTCTTTTTAAATTTTCTTTAAATTCAATTTTTTTAATTAAAAAATTTCTTAAAATTTTTACAGTTATCAAAAGAAAAATTTTGTAGTGTCTTGAAATGTTTCAAATTTGGTTTAAATGTTTTAAAATTAGTTCTGAATCTTTTTAAAACTTCTAACTTACTTACATTTTTTGAAAAATTTTGTAGTTTGAACAAAATTAACTATTAAATCCTCAAATTAATTTTCGAAAAAAAAACAATTCATTAGAAACTTTTCAAAGAATCTGACCTTCTTTTAATTTTTTGAAATCTTGTAAAATCCTTTCAAAACTTATTTTTTCGAAATCTTAAAAGTCTGCATTTTTTTAAAAATAATTTTAATCTTCTTAAGGTGTAAAGTACTTTTAAAATTTGGTTAAACTTCTTAATAATTATTATAATAATTTAAGTTATTTTTGAAATCTTTTCCAATGTAAAATTTTTGTTTTAAACTTCCTAATATCTTTTTAAATGATTCAAACTTTGACTGTTTTTGTTTCAAAATCTTAAAAATATTTTAATTTCTTTTTAAATTTTCTTTTAAATTCAATTCTTTTAAATAAAAGATTACTTTAGATTTTTCCAATTATCAAAAGAAAATTTGTTTAGTGTCTTGAAATGTTTCAAATCTTTTTTAAATGTTAAAAATTATTTCAGAATCTTTTTTAACTTCTAACATACTTCAATTTTTTCAAACATTTTGTAGTTTAAACAAAAATTACTATTAAATCCTAAAATTTATTTTCAAAATAACAATTTCCTAGAAATTTTCCAAAAAATCTTTTTTTTTAAATATTTAAAATATATTTATTTTAATTAATTAATTAATTTCAATACAATTTTAATTTATTATAATAAAATAATAATTTTTTCTATAGAATCCCTTAAAAACTTATTTTTTCAAAATCTTCAAATAAGTGCATTTTGTTTAAAATTTGTTAAATCTTCTCAAGTTTTAAATTACTTTTAAAGTTTTAAGAAAATTGTAAATAATTATTATAATAATTCAAGTTATTTTTGAAATCTTTTCCAATGTAAAATTTTTATTCTAAACTTCTTAATACCTTTTCAAATGATTCGAACTTTAACTGTTTTTTTTTTCAAAATTAAAAAGATTACTCGAAATATTCCAACATTTCCCAACGTATTCATAAATCTTTAAAAAAAATTAATTTCTTTTTAAATTTTCTTTTATATTTAATTCTTTTAAATAAAAGATTACTTTAAATTTTTGCAGTTACCAAAAGAAAATTTGTTTAGTGTCTTGAAATGTTTCAAATCTTTTTTTAAATGTTAAAAATTATTTCTGAATCTTTTTGAAACTACTAACTTACTTAAGTTGTTTCAAAAATTTTGTAATTTAAAAATAATTTGCTATTAAATCCTAAAATTCATTTTCAAAATAACAATTTCCTAGAAATTTTCCAAAGAATTGTAATTTTTTGGAACCTTGTGAAATGCTTAAGAACTTATTTTTTCGAAATCTTAAAAAATGTGCATGTTAAAACTTTTTTAATCTTCTCAAGATTTAAATTACTTTTAAAGTTTTTTAAAACTTCTAAATAATTATTATAATAATTGAAGTTATTTTTGAAATCTTTGCCTGTGTAAAATTATTTTTTTCTAAACCTCTTAATATCTTTTTAAATGATTCGAATCGTTACTATTTTTTTCAAAATTAAAAAGATGACTCGAAATATCCCAACTTTTTCCAACATATTCAGGAATTAAAAAAAATTATTTCCTTTTAAATTAAAAAAAAAATAATTCTTTTAAATAAAAAATTACTTCGAATTTTTCCAGTTATCAAAAGAAAAAAATTTGCTGTCTTGAAATGTTTCAAAATTTTTTAAAATGTGAAAAATTATTTCGGAATCTTTTTAAAACTTCTAAGTTACTTAAATTTTTTCCAAAATTTTGTAGTTAAAACAAAATTTACTACTAAATCATTCATTTTCAAAATAACAATTTATTGGAAATTTACCAAACAATCCTAATTTTTTAAAACCTTTTAAAATCCTTAAAAAACTTATTTTTTCGAAATCTTAAAAAATGTACATTTAAAAAAATTTTTAATCTTCTGAAGATTTACATTACTTTATTTTTTTTTTTTGAAACTTCTAGATAACTTTTGAGGTCAACTTTTTTATATATTTGGTAGGCTTAAAAAATTAAAATAAAATCACTGAAAAGTTTAAATAAAATCTTATTTTCACTATAGGTAATTTTTTTTAAGTCGCAAAAAATCGTTAACATGCAAAATGTTCTATTTTATCAATAATGTTTAGAAAATGTAGTAAAAAATTTTCTCACCAAGTAAAATTAGTTATTTGAACATTTTTATTATTTTATTTATTTACAAAATTGTAGACGAAAATTCCTAACTAGTTAGTTAAATAATTTTTATTAAAAAAACATTTTATCCCATCTTTAATGATTGAAATTATTTTTATGAAATAACGTTAAACTTTTCGAAACTTAAAAGAATTCTCAACAACGTAGTTATCACTCTAATATCCAAACTTTATAGCCTAAAGTTCGTCACATCGATCCCGAAGTTGGAAAAAGTTTGAGTGCTATCAATTTGTTCTTTTATTTCAAATATCGTGCAAAATCGTAAATATTTTCCGAACTCAAGAAGACAATAAAATTCTCCAAACAAAAGTGATGAAAAGCCAACTGGCTATAAGGATCCAGCTTAAACTTTGATGCAAAGAAATGTACCTTTCTTCACTTTCATAAGTAGAAATATTTTCGATTCATAAAAAAATTCTTACCTAGTTGTAATCAATATTTATTACCAATTTTGATACTATTTTGAATTTGGAATAAAATTTTTTTTACACATTTGAACGAATTCACGTTGAAATTCTTCGATGATTTTATTTTTTTTCATATTTTAAAATAAAAATTCAATTTTCTTCGATTGAAATAGTACATTGTGTATCAAGGGCGTAAAGAAGGCTATTTTGACGAGTGTGAACTTGGCGCCCTCACGTCGCGCGGGGGGCACGTTCACACTCG
>JAWWLR010000149.1:474570-487812 GCA_035041075.1 Acraspis erinacei | reverse complement strand
TCTTCTTGGTTACAAAATCGACTTTTTGGTTGACTAATTGATCGAAAATGGAACTATTTTGTTTTTCCCTTGTTGCAAATCAATCCCTTTTACTGAAATTTGAAGTATTCTTTTTAATTGTAAATATTTTTTTAAATTGGATTAATTAATAGAAAAGTCATGTATTTAATTAAAAATGACTCTTTTTTATAGCAAATTAATCTTCTTGGTTGAAGATTCAACTAAGTGGTTGAAAGTTGAACTATTTAAAAAATGTATTTTTTGTTCTTAATAATTTAAATCAAGGTAAAGTCGATTTATATTAAACTTCCTATTCTCATAAAAGAAACTTTTATTTTTCGTTGCATTTGAGAAGAAGAATTTATTGATTTGATTTAAATTTACTTTCAAGTAAAGATTTGTCTTTTTTGTTTTAAACCTATGATTACCGTTGAAAATGCAATTGTTTACTTTTTAGAAAATTCAACAATTTTGTAAAAAGTTTTTTTTATAATTAGCTTTTTTCAGAAACTAATGTTTTTTCCGATAGAAAATTAAAAAACTTACTTTAAGATGTATTGTTTTGTGAAAAACTGAAGTATTTCTTTAAAAATTTAATTATTTGGTGGAAAATTTATTTGGTTTAAAGTTAGTTTTTTGGTAGCAAATTTATCTTCTAGATTGAAAACGTATCATTTCAGTTGACGACTGAACTATTTTGGTAGAAAATTTGAAAATTTTGTTAAAAATTAGTTGGTTTTTTTGTTGTTGAAAATTAATTACGTTTACTAAAATTTGAAATATTTTATTTTTAATTGTAAATATTTTTGCTTCTTTCAAAATTGGATTATTTAATTAAAAATTTATGTAATTTGTTAAAAATTTGTCTTTTGTGATAGAAAATTAATCTTCTTGGTTTCAAATTCAATTAAGTGTCTGAAAGTTGAACTATTATATTACAAATTTATTTTTAATTTGCTATTTGCAATATTGCCTCATTTTTTAATTCAATTTAAGTTCTCTACATTCTAAAGCATAATAGGGACCATAATTAAAAAAATTTATTTTAAAAACTAGGCTTACTAATATACCTACTAAGTTTTAGAAATTCGTAGCTTCGGACAGAAACCCTTACAGTTTCTGTAGGGTGTCAGTACGTCGTATTTTTTTCCAAGGAGGGAAAGTTAGTGGAAATTAGGGGTGGGTAAAATTAAGATAAAGAAGAAAGGTAAAGGAGAGAAAATAAGGAGAAAGAAGAATAAGGGAAGTAAAGAGAGTGAAGAGAGGGACGTAGATGAAGATACATAAAATTTAAGAGTTTAGAAAGCGAGGAAAATGATAGAGATGAGTAGGAAGAAGTAGAGAAAGTACGAACGAATGAGAGATGCGAAAGGAGGCAAAGTGAGAAAAGATTCTGGGAAAAGGGGGTATAAGAAATAGGAGAAGTGAGGATAAATTAGAGAAGAAAAGTAATGGAAGTGAAAAGTAGAAAAAATTATTAGAAATAAGGTTGTGTATACTTTTTCCAAGGAGGGGAAGTTACATGATATTAGGTATGGGTCAAGTGAGGACAGAATAAAAAAGCGGACGGAGGGAGTATAAGGTAAAATGAGTGTGTAAGAAGTAGAGACAGTTAGGGGAGAAAAGTAGGGGAAGTCATGTGAAATTTTAGTGTGAAGGGAAGTGAGTGAAAGTGAGAAGGGTGAGTAGTGCGAAGTAAGAGCAATAAGAAGTGAGAGGTGCGGAAGAAGGAAAAGTGAGAGAAAATTATGGGAAACGGGGGTATGAGAAGTATGAGAAGTATGAAAAGTAGGAGAAGTGAGGATAAATCACAGAAAAAAGTAATGGAAGTGAAAAGTAGAAAAAATTATTAGAAATAAGGTTGTGCCGTACTTTTTCCAAGGAGGGAAAGTTACAGGATATTAGGTATGCGTCAAGTGAGGAGAGAATAAAAAAGCGAAAGGAGGGAGTATAAGGTAAAATAAGTGTGTAAGAAGTAGGGAAAGTTAGGGGAGAAAAGTAGGGGAAGTCATGTGAAATTTTAGTGCGAAGGGAAGTGAGTGAAAGTGAGAAGGGTGAGAAGTGCGAAGTAAGGGTAATAGGAAGTGAGAGGTGCGGAAGAAGGAAATGTGAGAGAAAATTATGGGAAACGGGGTATGAGAAGTATGAGAAGTAGGAGAAGTGAGGATAAATTACAGAAAAAAGTAAGGGAAGCGAAAAGTAGGAAATATTATTAGGAATAAGGCTGTGTCGTAATTTTTTCAAGGAGGGAGAATTAGGGGAAATTACGGTGGGTGAAATGAGGAGAAAATGTGAGACGGGAGGTAGAGTAAATAAGGGGAAATAAGAATACAGGCCGTAAAAAAATTGAAAAGAGGGACGTAGAGGAAGTTATGTGAAATTTAAGGATATAGGAAGCGAGGAAAATCAGAGGAATCAGTGGGAGGAAGTGTGAAAAATGTGGGAAACGGGAGTATAAAAAGTAGAAGTGTCAATACATTACAGAAGGAAAGTACAGCAAGTGAAGTGTAGGAGAAAATATTAGAAATAAGGGTGTGTCGTACTTTCTTCCAAGGAGGAGAAGTCAGAGGAAATTAGGTATGGGTGAAGTGAGAGGAAAATATAAAAGGGGTAGGGAGAATAAGGGAAAATGAGCATGAGAAAAGTAGAGAAACTTAAGGAAGGGAAGTAGGGGAAGTCATGTGAAATTTTAGTGTGTAGGGAAGTTAGTGAAAATAAGAAGGATGAATGGTTAGCAAAAATTGTCAGAAATAAGGGTGTGTCTTACTTTTTTCCTAGAAAGTGAAATTAGGGAAAATAAGGGCGGGTGAAATGAGGGGTAATATTAGAGAAAAGAGAGAAAAGAAGGGAAAGTAAATGTGGGGGGAGTAAGGAAGTAAAGGGATGTAATTACGGGAAGTTATGTAAAATTTGAAGATGTATGGAAGCAAGCGGAAATCAGAAGGTAGATCGGAAGGAAGTATGGAAAGTGGGAAGAAATGAGAGGTGGGAAGAAGCGAAAGTGAAACGAAATTATGTGAAACGGGGGTATAAGAAGTAGGAGAAGTGAGTTTAAATTATGGAGGGAAATTAAGGGAATCGAAAAAGTAGGAAAAAGGTATTAGAAGTGATGGTGAGTATAGGAGGGATTGTGATGTCTAATAAAGAAAATTGGCCTTATGCAGAAAGAGTAAAAAAAAGTTAGGGGAAATTAAGGGATGGTGAAATGAAGTAAAAGAGGTGTGTTTTCTGGGAAGCGAGGAGAGAGGGAAGTAAAGGAAATGTTGGAGAAGGGCGGTGGGATTAATCGTGAAGTGAGGGAAGGTAATGTAAGGTAATGTGGCGGTAGTGGGGATGGGAAGGTTTGAAAGAAATAATGAACGTCCTAATAAGCTAAGAATCGTTACTATTGCTAGATTAGTACTAGAATGAAATGAAAAATGAGAAAATATATTGATAGACTTGATTTTTAAAAGAATTTGACAAATGATCGTGCAGGCCACGTGCCAATAAGAACTCTATCATTTGTCATTCCTATCTTTTTTCTTTTTCTTTTTATCGCTACCACTTCAAGAGAGCAGCCTCTATTCGAAGAGTCACCTTGGCGCCAGCAGACTGCAAATACATAAGCATAGACCCGAATGTATATTCATGCATTCATGATGAAAAGTTAGCATCAGCAAAGCTTCGTTGCACTATGGCTTTATCAAAACAGACGACCGTGGGTTTTAAGACTCAAGAACATCCGACTTGAGGGTGAATTCTGGGTCATAAATTATATAATTTCTCCAAGAACGTGACAGGGTTCTAAAAAATTGTTGTGTTATTCAAAATTGATCTTGAGAGCTAAAATGTGTAGAAAAATAAAGCTTCAAGGCAATATACTGTAGAAAGAAGAAAATATTTAAGTGATAGTGGGGCTGGGTTTACTCTTTATTTTAAATCGTTTTTTAATTTAAATAAAAAATTGTTTGACAATATACTAGGTATGGTCGGATCAAGAATTGAGGTGGCGACAGAATTTTACTGATGATTTTCAACTGCGAGGCTTTGTTTGTCGATTAAGCCCCTGGGGCTCAGTCGACACTTGCCTATAATTTTCGCAAACAAGAAAGGAAAAATTTTTTCAAGATGGATTATTGTAGTCTACTAAATTCTCGGTCCAGTAATACCTAATACGTTGTGAAACAAAATTTTAAAAATTATCATCCTATAATGAGAACGTATTAGTTTTATGTAAAATTGGACACGATTTTGTATCCGAAAACAATTGAAAGCCAACGGAAAATAAAAATTAAACAAAATTAAAGTTAGGTCATTATTTAGGGCAATCGGGCCCACTTTATTAAAAAAAACAAGTTTGAACGATTTATATTTTTGTTTAAAAATCAAGTGTCGACTTAGCCCCACTGTCGTCTTAGCCCCACTATCCACTATAACATATAGATGAGAAGGAGATAACTTTTTTTTTACTCTTTTTGAAAAAGGCCAATTTTTTAATACTTTTTTTAATTGAGTGTAAAGCAGTTTAAAAATTGTAATTTTAATTTGTTTAGTTTATTAAAGATTTTTTCTTAAAAAGGTTTTAAAAATTAAAGATATGACCTTTCATTACTAATGCTTAGGCAAAATGAAAAATTTTTCAGGAACAAGTTAGGGAGTTTTCATTCTCCGGAATATTATATTTTTAATTCACAATTTTACTGATTGATTGATAATTCAATAATTTAGTTTTCATTCAAAATTACATTTTGGTGTTGTAAATTCAACTGGAATCTTTTTTGGTTCAAAATTCAACTAGGATTTTTTAAATTTTAATTTCAGTTAAAAATTCTTTTTTTCGTCGAAATTTAATCTATTTTGGTTAAATTTGACTATCATATTATTTTTCATAATATTATATTTTTGTTAAAAATGTATCGTTTAAAATTAACTTGTAAAATGTATCCCAAACTTTATCTACTTTGTCTCGAAAATTGATAGTTTTTATTTAAAAATGCAACCATTTGGTTACAAATTTGTGGATCTTGTGATAAATTCGTATTTTTTTATAGAAAATCAATCTGCTTGATTTTTTTATTCAAAATTCTTTTTTTGCAATCAATTTTAGTTACTAAAAATTCATATTCTTCATTATAAATTAAAAATTGATCATTTTTAGTTTAAAATTTAACTATTTAGTTCAAAATTCAAAAATTTTGTTGAAAAGTCATACTTTTTGGGTGGACCATTTAACTATTTTGGTACATAAATCATTTTTTCGTCGAAAATTCATATTTTTATGTCGAAAATTCAACTAACATCTTTTTTTGCTAAAAATTTAACTAGCTTTTGAAACTTCGCCTTATCAGTATAAAAATTCTCCTCTTTTGATAAAAATTTAATCTTTTTTATTAAATTCGACTGCTTTTCATTAAAAATAAAAATATTTATTTTTTAAATATTCATTACCACAGTATTTGTTGAAATTTCTCTTCCTTTGGTAGAAAATTTATCTCTTTTTTTTGCTACAAGTTAATTTTTGTAGATACACATTCGAATACTTGAAAATTCATGTATCCTTATACAAATTTGTCCTTTTTAACAATTTATTTGATTATTATCTTTTTGTGGAAAATTCAACGGTTTTGTAGAAAAATCGTATTTTTGGCTTAAAAATTCAACTGTTTTGTCAAAAATACATTTTTTAAAGATTTAATTATATGGATAAAATTTTTAATATTTTTTTGAAGATTCATATTTTTCGTCAAAATTCATATTTTTGATTGAAAAAGTAACTGGCTTGAAGTAAGGTTGAACTTCTTTGTTAAATTTTTTTTTGATGATTTATTATTTATTTGAAAAATTGCCTCTTAAGTTAAAAATTGGAATATTTTTTTAAAATTAAGTTTTGTTTTTTTGTTGGAAATTTAACTTTTGGTTAAAAATTTAGCTGCTTTTGGTAAAAGTTTAAAATGTTGTCTTCGAAAATTGGACTATTTGATTAGCAATTAATCTTTGTACATTAGAAAATTAACAGATTGGTTTAGAATTAATTTTTTTAAATTAAAGTATTTTGTTGAAGTCATCTTTCTTGGCTGAAAGAAGCTGAGGAAAAGGAAAAAATTTTATGGGAAAAATCAAAGAAAAGTCAACAAGAAATGCTGAGATATGAAACTTCTTTAAAAAATAAATATTTTTGAATTTTTATTTTCATATTCTTACATTACAAATATTTTTGTTTAATTTTTACGTCAAAAATTCAAAATCAATGCTTTCAAAAATATTCAATTATTCTTTTTGTTCAAAATTACTCCATTTTTATCGTTAAGAAAAAATTGTTTTAATTTTCAGTGCTCCTAATTTTAAATTGCACTTTGCTGAAAGATTTATATTGGAAACGAAACAAAATATCATGTATTTCAATCTAAATTTTTTTAGAAAATTTCTCATTTAAAATTTTTGGCGCTTGCACTGGTCAAATAATTTTGGAAAAAAAACAAGAAAAAATCTGCCTCGGCCAAGATTTGAACCAGAAACCCCACTATTTACGACTAACACGTTTAAAGAATTTCGTCACCGGGCCAAAGCAGATCGTTTCATGTTTTTCTTAAATTTTTTTACCATATATTAAAGTTTACAAAACTGTTAAATTAAATAAATTTTTTTTATTAAACTTTGCAGCAGCATTTAAAAACAACTGATCTACAAATTGTATATTTCATAATTATTGAGTAAATGGAAACTTTTTAAAAAGTGTTGAGACGATGATTTTGAATTTAGTTTGAAAAATTTCATGGGGTAGGATTGAACCATTATCGACCAGAAAATCCGATAAAGAAGCACCTTTCAATTAAATTTGGTTCAGCCCTACCGTGAGATTCAAAACCTTTCAATTAGACTTTTTTCCACCTTTAAACTCCTGTCTGTAATTATTCAATTTGGAACGAGTTCGTTTTAAAACCAGAGATTATAAAATTTTCAAAGCTTTGAATTGAAAGTTTTTTAAATTTTATTTAAAGCTTTTAAATTGAAATTGTTTTTTTTTTTCATTTTTTTTTTCAAATTTGAGAATATTTAATGTAAAATGGTTGAAAAGTGGTTAATTCAATATCATTCAAGTTTGAGAAACTTCAATTGAGAATTGTTGAATTCAGCAATTTTTAAATTTTCTTACTCACCCAACATTTGTTTAACAAAAACTCACATTAAAATAAATTAGCTATGATTTTCGAACTTATAGAAAATTGGACAAAAAAATTAGTCAAAAATATCCACTTTGGGTCAGTAAGTTCTTTCTTTGATATAGGGTCAGAAAAAATATGATTGATTCAAACAAACATTTTTTTTATTCAAAAAAAATTTATTTTATTACAGAAGACACCGATTGAGTCAAACAAATTTTATTTGTATCAAACAAATGATATCTTTGAGATAGGATTAAGCTAGTGATTGTTTATTTCAAACACAATTTATTTTATTAATCACAGCATTGATAAAGTCAAAAAAAATTTATTTGAATTAAACAAATGATATATTTGAGATATACCAAGATAATTATTAAACAAACATTTTTTTAAATAAAAAGAACATTTTTTATTCAAACACAATTTATTTTATTAAGCACGCCATTGAATAAGTCAAGAAAATTTTATTATAATTAAACAAATTAAATATTTGAGGTAGGAACAAGATAATGATAGAAAAACATTTTTTTATTAAAACAAAATAGATTTTATTAAAGACGCAATTGGTTAAGTCAAAAATATTTCATTAGAGCCAAACAAGTGATATCTTCGAGCTAATCTCAAGCTAATGATTGTTTGATTCAAACAAAAACGTTTTTCATTTAAACAAAATTTATTTGATTGAACACACCACTTATTAAGTGAAACAAATTTTATTTGAATCAAATAAATTATATCCTTGATATAGGACCAAGCTAATGATTAAAGAAAAATCTTTTTGATTCACAGACAATTTATTTTATCAAGCACGCCATTCATAAAGTCAAGCAAACTTTATTTCAATCAAGCAAATTACACATTTGAGATAGTATCAAGATAATGAGTAAACAAACATTTTTTTAACAAAACAAAAAGATTTTTTTATTAAAACACAATTTATATTACTAAACACACCATTGATTAAATTTTACTAAACTTTATTTGAATGAAACAATGGTATGTTTCAGATAAGCCCAGTCTAATGATTGAATAAAAATTTTTTTATTCAAACAACAATTGTTTAAATCAAACATATTTTATTTGAGATAAACAAATTATATCTTTGAGATAGGTTCAAGCTAATGATTTTTTGATTCAAGCACAATTTATTTTATCAAAAACACCATTTATTAAGTTGAAAAAATTTTATTTCAATCAAACAAATCATATATTTGAGCCTGAACAAGATAAGGATGGAACAAACATTTTTTTGACTAAAAAAATAGATTTTATTAAACACGCAATTGGTTAACTCAAACATATTTCATTTGAGCCAAACAAATGACATCTGCGAGATAAGCGCAATCTAATGATTGTTTGAGTCAAACAAACATTATATTGATACAAAAAAATATAGTGTATTAGAAACACTACTGATTAAGTCATGCAAATTTTATTTTAATTAAATAAATGATATCTTTGAGATAGGACACAGCTAATGATTGAAGAAACCCTTTTTTGATTCAAGCTAAATAGATTTAATTAAACACATAATTGGTTAAGTCATCCATATTTCATTTGAGTCAAACAAATGAATTCTTTGATAGAGGCTTAAGCTAAGGATTGTTGGATTCAAACTTTTTTTTTTACTTAAACAAAATTGATTTCAATAAACACACCATTGATTAAGTCAGACAAATTTTATTTGAATCAAACAAATGATATTTTTGAGATAGAAGCAAGCTAATGATTGAGCAAACAATTTTTTTATGTAAACAAAATTTGTTTAAATCAAACATATTTTATTTGAGTCAAACAAAATTATATCTTCGAGATAAGCTCAAGCTAATGATGGTTTGATTCAAACAAACATTATTTTAATACAAAAAAAATTATTTTATCAAACACACAACTAACTGAGTCATAGAAATTTTATTCGAATCAAATAAATGATATCTTTAAGATAGGACAAAGCTAATGATTGAAGAATATTTTTCTGAATTAAGTAACAATTATTTTATTAAACACAAAATTGGTTAAGTAAAACATATTTTATTCGAGTCAAACAAATAAATATTTCGAGATAGGCTTAAGCTAATGATTGTTGGATTCATTTTTTTTTAATCAAACCAAGTTTATTTCAATAAGCCCACCATTGATTAAGTAAGAAAAATCTTATTTGAGTCACAAAAATGATATCTTTGAGATAGGACCAAGCTAATGATTGGGAAAACATTTTTTTAATTGAACAAAATTTGGTTAAGTCAAACATATTTTATTTGAGCCAAACACATATCATCTTCGAGATAGGCTCAAGCTAATGATTATCTAATTCTAATACAATTTATTTGATTAAAAACACTATTGATTTAGACAAACAAATGTTATTTTAAAGAAAACTAATTATATATTTGAGATAGGACCAATATAATGATTGAACAAACATTTTTTTAATTAAAACAAAATAGATTTTATTAAACATACAACTGGTTAGATCAAACATATTCCATTTGAGCCAAACCAGTTTATCTTCGAGATAAGCTGAAGCTAATGATTTTTTGATTCAAACAAATATTTTTTTAATTCAAACAAAATTTATTTGATTAAACACACCACTTATTAGGCGAAACAAATTTTATTTGAGTCAAATAAATGATATCCTTGAGATAGGATCAAGCTGATGATTAAAGAAAAATTTTTGTATACAAAGACAATTTATTTGAATAAGCACATCATTCATCAATTCAAGCAAACTTTATTTAAATCAAACAAATTACACATTTGAGACAGCATCAAGATAATTATTAAACAAACATTTTTTTATTCAAACACAATTTATATTATTAAACACATCATTGATTCAGTTAAACAAATTTTATTTGAATCAAATAATCGTATCTTTAAGATAAGACCAGTCTAATGATTGAATAAACATTTTTTGATTCAAACAGCAATTGGTTAAGTCAAACATATTTTAGTGGGCTAAACAAATCATATCTTTGAGATAGCTTCAAGTAATGATATTTTAAAGCAAACACAATTTATTTTATCAAACACGTCATTATTTAAGTGAAACAAATTTATTTGAATCAAAACAATTATATATTTGGGATAGGACTAAGATAATGATTGAACAAACATTCTTTTGATTCAAACAGAGTAGATTTAATTAAGCGCAGAATTGGTTAAGTCAAGCACATTTCCTTTGAGCAAAGAAGTGATATCTTCCAGATAAGGTCAAGCTAATGATTCTTTGATTCAAAAAAACATTTTTTTCATTCAAACACAATTTATTTGATTAAATACAGCACTGATTAAGTGAAACAATTTTTATTTGAATCAAACAAATGATATCTTTGAGATAGAATCAAGCTAGTGCTTGCTTGATTCCTACACAATTTATTTGACCAAAAACCCCATTGATTAAGTTAAGAAAATTTAATTTCAATCAATCAAATTATGTATTTGAGATAAGAACAATATAAGGATTGAACACAAATTTTTTTGGTCCAAGCAAAATAGATTTATTTAAACACACAATTGGTTAAGTCGAACATATTTCATTTGAGCCAAGCAAGTGATATCTTGGAGATAACATCAAGCTAATCATTGTTTTATTCAAACAAATATTATTTTAATATAAAGAAAATTATTTTATTATACACTCTACTGATTGAATCATACACATTTTATTTGAATCAAATAAATTATATCTTTGAGATACGACAAAGCTAATGAATGAAGAAACATTTTTTTCATTCGAGCAACATTTATTTTATTAAACACGCAATTGGTTAAGTAAAACATATTTTATTTGAGTCAAAGAAATTAATACTTCGAGATAGGCTTAAGCTACTGAATGTTGGATTAAAACTTTTTTTTATTCAAATAAAATTTAATTTAATAAACACAACATTGATTAAGCCACATAAATTTTATTTGAATCAAACAAATGATATCTTCGAGATAGGGTCAAGCTAATGATTTTTTAATTCAAACACAATTTATTTTATTAAACACACTATTGATTAAGTGAAACAAATGTTATTTTAATAAAACTAATGTTAATTGAATCAACCAAATGATATCTTTGAGATAGAAACAAGCTAATGATTGTTTAATTCAAACACAATTTATTTTATTAAACACACCATTGACTAAGTGAAACAAATGTTATTTTAATAAAACTAATGTTAATTGAATCAACCAAATGATATGTTTGAGATAGAAAAAAGCTAATGATTCTTTAATTCAAACACAATTTGTTTTATTAAACACACCATTGATTCATTAAAACAATTGTTATTTGAATCAAACAAATGACATCTTTGAGATTGGACCAAGCTAAGGATTGAGCAAAAAATTTTTCATTCAAACAAACTTTATTTTAATAAACACAGAATTGGTTAAGTCAATAATATTTTATTTGAGTCAAATTAATTATATATTTGAGAAAGGCTCAAGCTAATGATTGGTTGAATAAAAAAAGACATTGTTTTTTTTGAATTAAAACACATATTATTTTCTTAAACACATCACTGATTAGGCCAAACCAAATTTTTTTTAATGTAACAAATTATATCTTTCAGCTAGGATCAATCTAATTACTTAACAACCATTTTTTTGGACTCCAACAAAAGTAATTTTTTTAAAACAGAATTAGTTAAGTCAAAGATATTTTATTTGATCCAAAAGATTGATATCTTCGAGATGGACTCAAGCTAATGATTGTTTCATTAACAAACAAACAAATTATTTTGTATTCAAAAACAAATTAATTTATTAAAGACACCACTGATTAAGTCAACCAAATTGTCTTTGAATCAAACAAATGATATCTTTAAGCTAAGATCCAGCTGATGATTGGACAAACATTTATTTTATACAAACAAAATTTATTTTATTGAAAATACTATTCGAGAAGCCAAAAAAAATTTATTTCAATCAAACAAGCGATATCTTTGGGATAGGATCAAACTAATGATTGCTTAATTCCTACACAATTTATTTGATCAAAAACCGCATTGATTAAGTTAAGAAAACTTTATTGCAATCAAACAAATTATGTATTTGAGATAGGAATAATATAAGGATTGAACGTACATTTTTTTGTGCAAGCAAAATATTATTATTATTTAAACACGCAATTGGTTAAGTCGAACATATTTCATTTGAGTCAAACAAGTGATATCTTCGAAATAACCTCAAGCTGATGATTGTTTTATTCAAACAAATATTATTTTAATATAAACAAATATTTTTTAAACACTCTACTGATTGAATCATAAAAATGTTATTTGAATCAAATAAATGATATCTTTGAGATAGGACTAAGCCAATGTTTAAAGAAAAAAAATTTTGATTCAGGCAACATTTATTTTATGAAACACGCAATTGGTTAAATAAAACATATTTTATTTGAGTCAAACAAATGAATACTTCGAGATAGGCTTAAGCTAATGAATGTTGGATTAAAACTTTTTTTCGATTCAAATAAAATTTAATTCAATAGACACAGCATTGATTAAGTCAAACAAATGTTCTTTTAATCAAACTAATGTTAATTCAATCAACCAAATGATATGTTTGAGATAGAAACAAGCTAATGATTCTTTAATTCAAACACAATTTATTTTATTAAACACACCATTGATTCATTCAAACAATTGTTATTTGCATCAAACAAATGACATCTTTGAGATTGGACCAAGCTAATGATTGAGCAAAAAAATTTTCATTCAAACAAAGTTTATTTTAATAAAAACAGAATTGGTTAAGTCAATGATATTTTATTTGAGACAAATTAATTATATATTTTAGAAAGACTCAAGCTAATGATTGTTTGAATAAAAAAAGACATGGTTTTTTTTAAATTAAAACACATATTATTTTCTTAAACACATCACTGATTAAGCCAAACAAAATTTTTTTGAATGTAACAAATGATATCTTTCAGCTAGGATCAATCTAATGACTTAATAACCATTTTTTTGGACTCCAACAAAAGTAATTTTTTTAAAACAGAATTAGTTAAGTCAAACATATTTTATTTGATCCAAAAGATTGATATCTTCGAGATGGACTCAAGCTAATGATTGTTTCATTAACAAACAAACAA
>JAWWLR010000149.1:448079-460439 GCA_035041075.1 Acraspis erinacei | reverse complement strand
ATGTGGCCACTTACAACCCAGCGGCCTTCGCACATGCGCACTTCGTGGCCGGGCCAACATCAAACATTACGCCCGCTACATAAATAACTTTACGCCCGCTATACATGCACAGCATCACGCAAGTAGGACGCCCGGCAGAACTGGTAATAACATACAATGCAATTTGAAGTGCTTTTTCATTGAACCCTTTCATCATAAAATATTTACGAAAGGAGAAAATAGTAAAGGAAAAAGGGGAAAAGAGCGAAAGGTAAAAGAAAAATGGAAAGGGGGAACCGGAAATGGGAAAAAGAGAATAAGCGTGAAGGGACCGGGGACAGGTTTAAAAGGGAAAGATTACTAGGGGAAGGAGGAAAGGGGAAGGAGGAAAGGGGAAAAAGGAAATGGAAAAAGGGAAAAGATAAAAATAAAAGGGGAAATTGAGCAACGGAAGGAAAATAAGGGTAAAGGGAACGGTGAAATAGGGAAAGGTGAAAGGGTAAAAAGGGGAAGAGGAAAAGGTAAAGTCAAATGGAGGAAATGAGAAAGGCTAAAGGGTGAAAATGGAAAGGGGAAAAGAAAAAAGGAAAGCGGGAAATGGAAAAAGAGAAAAAGTTGAAGTATAAGGGATTGGGGAAAGAAAAAGAGAAGGAAACATGACAAACCGGAAAAGGTGATAATGCAAACGGGCAATGAGAAAGGAAAAGTCGGAAATGGGAAAAGGGTATAATAAAAGGGGAAAGGGAAGAATAGGAAAAAGAAAAAGGGTAAAGGGAACGGAGAAATGAAGAAAGGGAAAATGGTGTAATTGGGAAACGTTAAAGGAGAACGGGTAAAAGAGAAGGGGAACGGTGAAAAGGGGAAAGTGAAAAGGTGAAAGGAAAACGGTAAAGGGGATTGGGAAAGGGAAAAGGAAAGTGCAAGGGGGAAATGAGAAAGGGGGAACGAGGAAGTTAAATAGTAAAGGGTGAAAAGGGAGAGAGGAATTAGGAAAAGAAAAGGGGAGAATGACAAAGGGGAACTGCTAAAGAGTGAAAAGTGGAAAGGATAAGGGAAAGGAAAATGGGAAAGGGAAAATGGTGAAAAGGAGAACTAAGAGATATAAAGAGATTTCTCGATCCAGACCCTGTCTGGTCTGGTTTTGGTGAAAATTTAACTATTATATTTTTGGGTGGAAAGTTATCTTTTTAAAATTCAAATTCAAATATTTGATTGAAATTTGCACTATATTCTTGAAACTTATGCTTTTGTTTAAAAAAACCTATTTTTTTAGTAGCAAAGCTATTTTTTGGTTAAGGTTCAGGAAACAACTATTTTGTTTAAATTTCAGCCTTTTTTGTTCAATTAAATTGATTTATATTTAGAAATAAAATTTATTTTTCTGAAGTATCAACTATTTTATTTTTTATTCAAAATTCTTATTCTTATTGAAAATGTATCTTTTTATGTAGAAAATTCCGATTTGAAAATTTAAATGGTTTTTGACAAAATTCGCTTTTCCAAATACAAAATTATTAAACTTACGCTTTTGTTGAAAACACCTCTTTTTTAGTGTAAAGTCAATTTTTTATTTAAGTCTCAGGATTCAACTATTTTGTTGAAAATTCATTTTTGCTGGTTGAATTCAATTGATTTTTATTTTAAAATATATTTTTTTTAAATCTCAACTTTTTCATTTATTTATTTTTAATTCGTACTTTTATTAAAAATTCAACTTTTTATGATGGAAATTCAACAAATTCAACAAAAATTTGCTTTTCTAAATCGAAAATTATTATTTTTTGATGAAAATCCAACGGTTTCTTTTTCAGTTTAAGCAGCGATCCTTTTTAGGCTAAAAATTTGACATTAATGTTAAAAATTCATATTTTTAGGCAAAAAATCGTGTTGGTTAAAAGCAACTTTCTTTTTTAATTTCTGAATTTTGTTGGGAATTTGTCTTTTTTGAGAAAAAAAAAAATCAATTAAGATCAATTAAGAATCAAAACAATTAAGATTTATAAGTTTATTAAAAAACCGATATTTTCGTTGAAAACTGCATTATTTTTTTAAAGCTCAAAAAAATTTTATAATTATGGCATGCAGACTTTACAGAAAAAGTAAGACAACTTTTTAACAAAAACTTTAATTATTTAATTTTTTAACAAATAGTTGAATATTCAAAACAAAAGATAAATATTTCAACCAATAAGACGAATTTTCGACAAAAGAGTTAAATTGTCCACTAAGAATGATTTCTAAGTCGAGAAGGAAAAATGCAACCAAATTGTTGAATCTTTCAGCCAAAAATATTAACTTTCTGCAAAATAGTTAAATTTGCAAACAGAAAATATAATTTTGCAACAGAAAAGTTCATTTTTAGTAAAATAGATGAATTTAAAAAGAAAAAAAATTATTTTCAACAAGATTTCAATTTTAAATTCAAAATTTTTTAATTCAAACAGAAAAGCACAGATTTTTAATAAAATACTTTAATTTTCAAGCAAAACGATGAATTTTCCATCAGGGAGATTAATTTTCAGAAAACAAACAAACAGTCGATTTCACTAATAAAATTCATGAATTTTAAGCCAAATAGTTGAGCATATACCCGGAAATAAAAGTTTTGCAACCAAAAATAGAACCGTACAATTTGAATTAAATAAAAATTAACTTCTAAAAAAATATAATAATTTGTTCATAAAGTAATGAATTTTTAACCAAAAAGGTTTTTTTTTAACTAAGAAGATTTTTTTATGCCAAAAAGACGAATTTTCAACAAAATAAACAATTATACAAACATCTATAAAAAAACTCAACTACTAAGTTGTAAGTTGAAATTCTTTGTTAACATTTTTAATTTTTTAATTTTGGTTAAAGATTCATCTCTTTGTTTAAAAATTGACCAATCTGGTTGAAAATTCGTTTCATTTGTGATTAAAAATTAATTTTTATTAACTGAAAATTGAACTGATCCATTTTTGGTTAAAAATTGGTCTTTTTTAGCTGAAAATTTTACTACTTATTAGCAAAGTGAATCTTTTTTAATTGAAAACGCAGATATCTTGTTTGAAAATTCAACTCTGAATATTCAAAGCTTTCCTAGAAAATACCCTTTTTTAAGATTCATTATTCGATTTCAAAATGTATTAATTTGGTTGAAAATTTAAATACTTTGCTAAAAAAAATTTGTTTACAATAAATTTTCCATCAAATTTTCAAATTTTCCATGTCAAAAGTTAATATTTTAAATCAAAAATTGATCCTTTCTGGTTCGAAATTCATGGATTTCGTTGAAAATTCTTTTTTTTTGTGGAAAATTATTCTTATTGGTTAAAATCTCATCCCATTTTATTAAAAATGCAATTTTGAGTAAAAATATTTTTTATTAAAATATTAAATACGATACTTTTTGTTAAAAATTATTTTGTTGTTAAAAATTAACTGCTTGCTTTAAAATACACTTGCTTTAAAAATGTTGTTGTTAAACTAAAAATTTAATGATTCCATTTTTGTTTAAATATTGATGTTTTTTAGTTGAAAATGGAATTATTTCGTAATTATTTCTCTCTTCGCTGAACACCTCTTTTATCAAAAATTTTACTATTCGAGTTCCAAGTGTAACTGATGTCTGAAAAATGCATCTTTTTGGCGTTGCGGCCATCTCATAAGTGCCTGCGTGGAAAACTATTCTGGCGCTAGACCGGCCCAGACCAGGCTGCTTGGTTTCCAAACTTGACGCTGACCAGATTCTGGTCAATTCTGATCTGGGCCTGTCCAAAATTGTAACGTTCTTTTCCTGGCTAGTCCTAAGTCAGATCGTATGATCAGCCGCTAATTATTGGCTGGTCATTCATTAGTTAGGGGCTAGCCAAGCCCTTTTCGTTTTTTAATGACTCGGGAAACAAAATTTCTTCACTAAATGTGTATTGAGCTGATCAGTGCCAAACCTGGAGCAGACCAGAACCAGCCCAGACTGAACTTAGAACTATTTTTTTTTTTATAACTGTGCAGCACCAGTCCTGGGCCAGATCGGAATTTCCAAACTATATATTCTATATAAACCCAGACCTTGGCTACACCTTAGTGTCACTTCATGATGCTCTTTGTTTTGAGATATCTGCTTAGCGCCAGTCATGGGCCAGAACGAACTTGGAACTTTTATTATTGTTGAATAGCTGAACATCACCACTCCTGGGCCAGGTCAGATCATCCAAAATAAACATTCTTGATAAAGCCTGATCTGGACAGGAACTGGCCATACCTGGGCTCAACCTGGATATCACTTTATGATGCTCTTTGTCTTGAGGTAGCTGCTTGGCGCCAGTCCTGGCCCAGGCCAGACCTTCCTGACCGAACTTGAAACTTTTATTATTTTTGGATAGCTCACAGCACCAGTCCTGGGCCAGAGCAGACCTTTCAAACCAGAGATTCTAGATAATGTCAGACCTGGTCCTGACCTGGGCCAAACCTGGGCTACACCTGGGTGTCACTTTATGATGCTCACACAGCCCCCCACCACCTAGAGTGTCACGTAATATAAGGTCGCAACTGGAAATCGAATTGGTAAGCAGAGCATGTGTATATTTTGTAAATGAATGTGTCCAGTGTGTACCAGATATGTTGTGTGTACTATAACAAACTCTGGTGCTGCTGTGATTTACGGAATAGCAACGTGACCGTTTTACTACGTACCGACAACAGCAGGTATCGCATCCTGATGCCGCGATTCTCCGGCAAGGTTCTCTCCAGGAATCCTGATAGTCTCGTCATTTCTGAAACAAAAAAATTTAAGGTGGTTTAAAAACATTGTTTTTTTGAGTTTTTAAAATAAATTTTCACGGGCCTTTCAAAAACTGATTAAATTTATTTTCAACTCTTCTGTTCACGGATCATCACCGAAAACTGGAAGCCCCATGTGCCACGTCACAAATAGGACCCCCCCCCCCAAAACCTTTATTAAGTCAAATAAATTTCTTTGATTATAATTAAGCGACTTTTGACGGATTTAGGGAAATAATAGGGGAATAAATGTTTTCAAATAAAAATATTGTTGAGGTACCATAATAAATTCAATACGGAACGTTTTAGGTTTTAAGTCAAAAGATATTTTTTATTTTAAGAAAATAGTTTAATTTTAAACAAATAAGATTATTCAATCTAAGAAGACGAATATTTGAGAAAAAAGTGCAAATAAAACAAATGCTACATTTATAATTAAAGGAAGTATTGGTTTAAATCAAACAAAGATTTATTTGAATCAAACCAATACTTCCTTCGATATAGCTTCAAACAAATGTTTGTTTGATTTAGTTAAAATAAGATTTAAAACGACGATGGTTTAACATAAACAAATTTTATTTAAATCAAATAAATGCTATCTTTGATTCAGGGTGAATTAAATTTTTATTTGAATCAAACAAATTCTTTCTTCAAAATAGGACTAAACAAATACTCATTTAAATAAAATGTATCTTATTTAAACACATCATTGTCTAACATTAACAAATTTTGTGTGAATGAAACAAATGCTATCTTTAATGTAGTGTCAAATGTATATAGGTTTTAATCAAACAAATTCTTTTTTCGATATAGGATCAAACAAATTTTGTTGTCAAACAAATAATTGTTTGTTTCAATTACAATTATTTGATTTAAGCACAAAATTTTCTAACATGAACAAGTTTTATTTCGATTAAACAAACTATACATCTTTAATATAAAGTAAGATAATTGTTTTTTTTAATCAAACAAATTCTTCTTTCGATGCAGAAACAAAAAAATATTTGATTCAAATAAAAATTATCTCATTTAAACACACCATTGTCTAACATCAACAAATTTTATCTGAATCAAACAAATGCTATCTTTAATGTAGGGTCAAATAAATGTCCTTTTAAATCCAAAGAATTCTTTTTTCGATATATGATCAAAGAAATAAATTCTGATTCAAACAAATAATTGTTTGATTCAAATAAAATTATTTGATCCGAGCATATCATTGTCTGACATAAACAAAATTTATGTGAATTATACAAATGCTATCTTTCAAATAGGATAAAAAAATATCTTTTTAAACCAAACAAATTCTTTCTTCTATGAAGGATCAAACAAATACATGATTCAATTAAAAATATTTGATTTAAACATGCCATTATCTAACGTAAAAAAAATTTATTTACATCAAACAAATTTTATCTATGATATAGGGTGAAATGAATATAGGTTTTAATCAAGAAAATTCTTTCTTCGATATATGATCAAACAAATTTTTTTTTTTCAAACAAAAATTTGTTTGTTTCAATTAAAATTATTTTATTTCAGCACAGCATTGTCTAATATAAACAAATTTTACGTAAAGCAAACAAATTCTCCTTCTATTATAGGGACAAATAAATGTCTGTTTTAATCAAACAAATTCTTTCTTCGATATAGGTTCAAAGAAATATAAGTTTAATTCCATTACAATACTTTGTTTGTTTCAATTAAAATTATTTGAATTAAACACAACATTGTCTAACATAATTTTTTTATTTAAATCTAACAAATGCTATCTTTAATAAAAGGTCAGATAATTGTTGGTTTTAATCAAACAAATTCTTTCTTCGATGTAGCATCAAAAAATATTTGATTCAAATAGAATTTATCTTATTTAAATACACCATTGTGTGACATAAACAAATTTTATGTGAACCAAACAAATTCTACCTTTAATATAGGGTCAAATAAATGTCTGTTTTAATCAAAGAAATTCATTCTTCGATACATAATCAAACAAATATGCTATTCCAATAAAATTATTTGATTTAAACACGCCATTGACTAAAGTAGACAAATTTTATTTAAATCAAACAAATGCTATTTTTAATATAGTGGCAAATAAATTTTTGTTTGTATCAAATAAATTCCTTCTTCGATATAGGATCAAACAAATTATTTCAAATATAAATGTTTGCTTCAATTAAAATTATTTGATTTCAGCACCACATTGTATAACATAAATAAGTTTTTTTTATTAAACACATTATATCTTTAATGTAAGGTCAGAGAATTGCTTGTTTTAATCAAAAAAATGTTTCCTTCGATGTAGAATAGGAAAATTATTTGATTCAAATAAAATTTATCTTATTTAAACACACCATTGTCTAACATAAACAAATTTTATGTAAATCAAACGAATGCTACCTTCAATATAAAGTGAAATATATATCTGTTTTAATCAAACAAATTCTTTCTTCGATACAGAATCAAATAAATATGTTATTGAATTAAAATTTGTTGATTTAAACACGCCATTGACTAAAGTACACAAATTTTATTTCAATCAAAGAAATGCTATTTTTAATATAGGGGCAAATAAATGTTTGTTTATATCAAACAAATTCCTTCTTCGATATAGGATCAGAAAAACTTTTTTTTCAAATATATTTGTTTGTTTCAATTAAAATTATTTGATTTTAGCACTACATTGTCTAACATAAACAAGTTTTATTTAAATCAAACAAATCTTTCTTCGGTGTAGGATCAAAAAAATATTTGTTTGATTCAAATAAAATTTATCTTATTTAAACACACCATTGTCTAACATAAACAAATTTTATGTGAATCAAACACATATTTTATTCAATTAAAATTATTTGATTTAAATACGCCATTCCCTAAAGTAGACACATTTTATTTAAATCAAACAAATTTTATCTTTGATATAGTGCCAAATAAATGTCTTTTTTAATCAAAAGAATTCTATTTTCGATATATGATCAAACAAATGCATTTGGAATTAAACAAATATTTGTTTGATTCAATTAAAATTATTTGGTTCAAGCACATAATTGTCTAACATAAACAAATTTTATGTGAATCAAACAAATCCTTTCTTTAATATAGGGTAAAATAGATGTCTTTTTAAACCAAACAATTTCTTCCTTCGATATAGGAACAAATAAATATTTGATTCAATTAAAATTATTTTATTTCAGCACAAAATTTTCTAACATAAACAAGTTTTATTTAAATCAAATAAATTATATCTTTAATATAAGGCAGAGAATTGTTTCTTTTAAACAAAGAAATTCTTTCTTCGCTATGGGATGGAAAAAATATTTTTTTGATTCGAATTAAATTTATCTTATTTAAACACACCATTGTGTAACACAAACAAATTTTAGGTGAATCAAACAAAGGTTATCTTTAGTACAAACTCAAATAAATGTATGTTTTAATCAAAAAAATTCTTTCTTTGATATCAAATCAAACAAATACTTGATTGATTCACTTAAAACGATTTGATATAAACACAACCTTGTCTAATGTAAACAAATTTTATTTATAGCAAAAAAATGTTATCTTTGATATAGGGCCAAATGAATATCTGTTTTTATCAAACAAATTCTTTCTTCGATATAGGATCAAACATACATTAGTTTAATTCGAATAAAATGATTTGTTGGTTTCAATTAAAATTATTTGATTTAAACATATCATTGTCTAACCAATTTCTTTATTTAAATCAAACAAATTCTATCTCTAATATAAGGTCAGATAATTTTTTTTTTAATCAAACAAATGCTTTCTTCGATGTAGAATCACAAAAATATTTTGTTCAAAGAAAATTGATCTTCTTTAAACACACCATTGTCTAACATAAACAAATTTTATGTGAATCAAACAAATGCTATCTTTAATATAGGATCAAATAAATGTTTCTTTAAATCAAACAAATTCCTTGATCGGTATAGGATTAAAGTTTTTTTTTGATTGATTGAAAATTATTTTATTTAAATATACCATTATCTAACATAAACAAATTTTATTTGAATCAAAAATATTCTATCTTTGATATAGGGTCATATAATTGTTGGTTTTAATCAAACAAATTCTTTCTTCGATACGGGATCGAAACAATATTTGTTTAGATTTAAATAAAATTTGTCATATTTTAATAAACCATTGTCTAACAGAGTCAAATTTTATTTAAATCAAACAAATGTTATCCTTCCTTTGGGAATGACCCTAATAGAATATAATCAATTTTAAACCGTATATTTGAAACCAGTCGTGAAGTATTTTCTTCATCTTGAAACGACTAAAACATAACTGAATTTGCAATTTAATTACCTATCAAAGCAATAACATTTTATCGCAGAAATGCTATTACCCGTCACGGATTCTCGATAATTGGTTAAACTTCGTTTTCGTTAAAGTAATTGGGAAGAACTTTCTGTATTGAAATTTCTATCTTGGTTCTGAAAATTGTTTCCAGGACAAGACTAAAATTAAAAATTATTATTTTGTATTTTTTTCTTATAAAACTCTTCAATTTTTTAGCACTTAATCTAGTAGCCACATCAATTTTCCGATACTCTTAACAATTCTCATTATAATTACAATAACAAAAAAATTCGAACAATTAGGGTTTTACGGAAACAGTAAATATTAAGAAAATAATCAACTCTTTTTAACAATCATTTCTGATTTTTTTGTTTTTAAATTTCTTAGCGAAATAAACTAAAAATGTCTTACAAATTAATGCTTTTTGTAATATTTTTTCAATGAGCAAAAACTGTTGATTATTCAAATAATATTTATAAACAAATTAACATTTTGACCAATATTCCAGGATGAATAATAATTTTTTATTGTGAAATCAGTCAGAAACATCTGTCCAATTATTCCAACAAGTCTACTTTGTCTAATTAACAGAAATTTTCGATTATTGAAACAATTTTTATAAAAAATGTACATTCTCACGAATCTGTCATGACAAACATTAATTTTTTGCGAAATTACAAAAATTATCTTCAGACGAAAGCAATCAAAATTTAAATCTTTTCTAAAAATTGTTTAAATAAATAACTGTTCTTGTCGTTTGGAAAAGTATTACAGCAAATATATACGTTTAGTTGATTTTGCTAAGAAAATTGAAACTATTATGGAGAAATGGTCAAAATTTGCATTTGTTTACAAAAATTGTTCAAATAATTAATTTTTGTTATCAATTTCAACAGAATTATATCTAGTAGTCAACGGCGATACAGTTTTAGTCGGTTCCTCAAGGAATGGAACCTAATCCTGAAATTCTGTTGAAAATATCTATTTGTTTATAAGTATTTTTTAAATAATTTAATGTTCTTAATTTGAAAAACTGACCTCAAGGAGTGACTGGCGAAACATTTTTGGTTGATATAGTTTATTCTACAAAAAAATAAATCTATTCATGCAAAAGTGGTCAAAATTTTCATTTGCTTAAAAAACTTGTTTAAATATTTAACCGTTTTTCTGGCCAATCAACATACCAGAAAGTCATCAGGAACACATTTTTATTCGATTTCACTAAAAAATTCTAGCCTATTTTTGAAAGAAATTTTAAAACATGGATTTACTTATAAAAAATGTTTAAATAATTATTATTTTTTATCAATTTAAACAAAAAAAACAGCTAGAAGCCAGTTGCAATGCGTTTTTAGTTAGCACCGAAAAAAATTGTGCCTTTTCGTGGAATAATGCTGAAAATATTAATTTGTTTATAAATATTCTTTAAATAATTTGAGGGTGTTAATTTGAAAAAAAGGCAGCAAGAAGTCACTGGAAGCGGATTTTAAGTTTCTTTCGCAAAAAAATTAAGCAATGCAGTGTGACATACAAAACGGTGTATTTATTCATAAAAATTGTTTAAATAATTTTCAATCAGTAGCTATTTCTTACTAATCGTAATTAGACAATAATTTATCTCACATTTTTTATATTAAAAATATAAATGTCAAAGGAATAATCATTTCGAAACGCTAGAAAATGTTTCTTGTTCATTAATTTATTCAAAACATTATAAACAATTTTTTCTCACTCTGACCTACTAAAAATGATTGCTTAAAAGCTATTGAACTGACTTAAGCTATTCTTCGGCCAATTTGAAGATCCTAAAAAAGGGTACATCTGACAAGTTAGGAAAAAAATCTATTTCTTTTTTTTGTTAAAAAAATTTTGTAGTTAAAAAGCCTTACAATCATTTTCAAAAAAATCAAAATCCATTAAAAATTGGATTTGGCGGCGGTTTCTAAAAAGTGGTTGTTTTGAATTCTCATTTTTTTAAATAAATTTTGAGATGCGAAAAACGTTTATTCGGAAAAGTTTTTCCCCTCTGTAATATCTAAAAAAAAGCATTCATTAATTTTTTATATTTATGAAAAAAATTTGATTTCATATTACAAAAAAAAAAAAAATTTTGGAAATTTTGCAAAAATAAAATGATAAAAGATATGTCTAATGATATTATCATACAAAAGTCTTTAAAATTAATTATTTAAACAATTATTAATTATTTAGAAATTTGAATTCCCCCTGTAAATCACAAAAAGTCAGTATTTTTTTTTGAATTAATAACAAAGGAAGTGAATATTGAGAATCACATTTTGAAAATAAGTTTATTACATTTTTTAAAACAATTTATATTTTCGTTAATCGTTATTTTCCTACCAAATAAAAAAACACTTATTTTCTGCTAGTAATGACAAAATGAATGAATTTTAGATGGAATATTTTGTACTAAATACATTGTGTAATTGTTTAAACAATTTCTATTTTTATGGAAAAAGGCGGACAAGATAGTAATATTTTTCATTCTTTTACACTCTATCGGTCATTATTAAGATATTGTTTTTTGCCAAAGTAATACTTTAATTGTTTAAACAATTAATATTTCCTTGAAAATATGCTTTATTATATTATAGATATTTCCTTTTTTGTTGAAATAATGAGGCAGTTAATTTTTGTAATCATAATGTAATAAATAAATAATGAAGATTCATTTATTTAGAAGCCCTTGCCGCGGCAGGCGAGCCTGCCGTGGGCAATAATTTTAAAATCGTGTTTCTTTGATAGTCACCACACCAACTTCTTAAAAAACGAAAATTATTGTTTAAATACAAATTTATCATAATTTACAGGGATAATTAAACATGAAAAAATAATAATTGTTTAACCAACGTCAAATTAGTTAAAAATTACTTACAAAATGCCAACTTACAGAATAAGCAAATTGATCTTGAGATGATTTAGAAAACTCCAGGCTGCATCTTAAATTATAAAGTATTATTAGAGAAGAAGACTTATTTAAAAAATTAATATTTATTAAAATATTAATAAATTGATTATTCTTCGGCTGCATTAGCTTTATTATTGTAGTTATTGAACTTCATTACTGATAATTAAAAATTCTTTTTTTTCGACAATTTTTCAATTTTTGTTTTTCTAAACTTAAAAGAAAATTTATTCAGCTAATAAAAATTTAATTGCGCCACAGTTTCATGAATTGGCTATCCATTTCAGGTCAAAAGAAGGAGCCTTCTACTCGCATTTGGGTGTCTGCCGTGGCTGACTGGAACAGGGCGTTATCCCCTTTCCGCG
>JAWWLR010000149.1:407764-426090 GCA_035041075.1 Acraspis erinacei | reverse complement strand
GGCACCGTCAGTGATCAAGACATTAATAAGAGAAAAGTAAGAAAGGGAAGCAGCTGATCAATCTCTCTAGCAATCAGCCCAGGTGAAGAGCTTCACAAAGTAATCATATTATTAAGAGTTTTAGGCCTTTGCTGCAACCCTGCTTCTTCTTCCATGTAGACCTAAAACCAGCGAGCCATTTCATCCCAACAGTACTTGGCATTTCCGTTAGACTATAGTGGTAGCAGTTACTCGCAAACTTCGACCGTCCCTCAGAATACTAAACGCGATTTGGCAAGCCAACCGTTCCCGGTACTCGTCCCGATATTTTATTTTTCTGCTTCGAGGAAAAAAACTAGGACCCTCCTATTCTCTTCTTCGTTTCCATAGTCGTTACTTCGACTTGCACATATGTATGAGTTCATGTACTTTCTTTCATCGCTATTAATTTGTGGCGGAATTACGAGCCAACTTTGGAGTTACTATCTGGATGTCCACCCAATCACAAAAAGCGTCGAGATGAATTCGTACTTAATCGAGTCAGGAATTTTTTTTTACCTTTTAATCAAGGTGGCTGCTGGACTAGCAAACCGCGAGGAGGAAGCAACTCCTAAAAAATATTCATTCGAGTTACATGAAGATAGATTATACAGCTTATCAAAAAATTCTGAAATACCTAAATAACTGTCCAGACAAAATATTAGTCAAATAGGTCAAGGTAATTCTTGGAGCGACTTTCAACGACAAATCCAATGGTTATTTTTAATTTTCCCTTGAATTTGGTCGGCAAGGTCATTTCAAGGTTAAATTGAAGGTCCTCATTGAATTTATCGTTAAAAGTTACTCTAAGAATGGCCTTGATCTGACGAAATTCAGAACCGTCCCGTTAACCGAAGTCGGGCATTGCTTAAGTTTCAGTGACCTTCAGCTGACCTGCAAATTCACATCTGAACTATGACCTGAGTAACTATTTAAGCACAAAATTTCCGACGTTTTCGATAGATGAGTTCAAAGATAGGGGTTCTCATTTAAAAGACAAATATGACCTTGCAATCAACTTGAAGGTCAAGTTCAGGGTCAACTTAAAGGCCGCCATTGGATTTATCGTTTAAAGTTACTCCAAAAGTGGCCTTGAGCTGACGAAACAAAGAGTTATCCCATTAACCCAAGCCGGACCTTGTTTAACTTTGAATCACCTTCAGCTAACCTGCAAAGTCACACTTGACCTATGACCTGAGTACACATTTTAACGTCAGATTTCCCGCTCTTTCTATTTGTGATGTTAAAACTATGGATTCCCATTCAAAAACACCAACTTGACCTTGACATTATCTTGAAGGTCAAGTTCAGGGTCATATTGGCCGGATCTTGCTTAGATTTAAATGACGTTCAGCTGACCTGCAATGTCACACCTGACCTATGACCTGAGTACATACTTAAGCGTAAGATTTCCCACGCTTTCGATTGCTGAGGTTAAAGATAGAGGTTCCCATTTAAGACACAAAAATGACCTTCAAATGACCTTGAAGGATAAGTTCAGGATCAAATTGAAGGACTGATTGCATTTCTCGTTGGAAGTAACTCCAAGAATGACCTTGACCTGAGGAAATACAGAGCCGTCCCGTTAACCCAAGCCGGGCCTTGTTTAAGTTTGAATGACCTTCAGCTGACCTGCAAAGTCACACCTGACCTGCGTACGTACTTAAGCGTCAAATGTCCCACGCTTTCGATTGCTGAGGTCAAAGATAGGCGTTCTCATTTTTCTTAAATTGACCTTAAAATGACCTCGAGGGTAAATTCAGGGTCAAATTAAAGGTCAACATTTGATTTATAATTGATAGTTACTCCAACGAAAGACTTTTCTGACAGCCTCAAGAAGAAGATTAATTTCAACAAGAAGATTAATTTTCTACCGAAAACGACATATTTTTAAACAAATAGTTGGATTTTCAACTAAAAATAGATCAGTTTTCTACTTGAATTTAAATAGTTAAACTTTAATTTAAAACTTTAATTTTCATACCAAAAAAATTCAACAGGAACATTTAATTTATATCCAATAAGTTGCAGTTTTAAACAAAAATAGCTGAATTCTTAAAGAAAAATTAATTTCTAACCAAGAAGATAAAAAAGGATAAAAAGATTGGACAAAAAATTCAACTCATCTGTTAATTTTCTACCCAAAAAGACCAATGTTTAAAGAAACCCATTAACTTTCAATCAAATAGTTAGATTTTAAAATGAACTAATAATTTTCAACCAAAAACGGAATAGTTATATTTTCATTTAAAAATTAAAATTTTTACAAAAAAAAAAAATAAAAAGCTAAATTTGCTACCGCAGAGATGAAGTCTCAACACAAATTATTTTACTGCAAAAAAAAAATAACTTTGAAACAAATTAGTTCAACATTAAATTAAGCTGTTAAGTTAAGAACAAAAATAATTTTAAACGAGAAGATTAATTTGCTACCAAAAATGCGAATTTTCCAAAAATTAAATTATTTTTTAAACAAGTATTTAAAATTTCAACTGAAACAGTTTATTGTTTAACCAATTAGGTCGATTTTAAACCAAAATTGATCAGTTTTCCAGCAGAACACAAGTACTTAAACTTCCAGTTAAATATTTAATTTTCAACGCAAAAAAAATGAATTTTTTACAAGATATTTTCAACAAAATATGGGACTTTTCAACCAGAAACATGAATTTTTAACATTAAAAGTTAATCATGAATAAAATAAATTACTTTTTAACTAAATAGTCGAATTTTCAACTAAAAAAAATGTTTTCTCAAAAAGAAGATCAAATTTAGACGAAAAATTCAATTATTTTATTTTTAATTAAAAAAATAGTTTTTACATAAAAACGAGTTTTCAACAAATTAGGTAAATTTTCAACCAAGAAGTGAAATTTTAAGAAAGCTTTATAAATTTTAACCAAGCAGTTGAATTTTCTAACAACAAAATTAATAGTTAACCCAGAAAATTAATTTTCTACAAAAAAATGTTAATACTTAAATAATTGTCAAACAAATTGTTAATATTCCAATTAAGAAAGATTAATTTACGATTAAAAAAGTTATAGTTAAATTTTCAGTCAAAAAATTAATTTACAACAACAAAAAAGAAATTTTAAAAACTTTTGAAAACTGGGAAAATCGGGGAATGACAGGGAATTTATTTTTTGACTGGAAAATTTACCTAGAAGAGAAATCTCTTCAATCACTTGAAACTGCAGTTTTTTTAATTATAGAAAAAAATACATTTTGAAGTGGTATACGATTTTTTAAGTCATAAAAATATTTGTTTTTTATGTATTATAAAATGCAGGATTTTTTCGATTCCGGTATGCACATTTTAAAATTCGTTATAGAAAATATTTTCTTTACATTCTAAAAGAAATCTTGTGCATCTTATTTCAAGAAAAAAGTTTCGGGACAATTTCAGACCCATGGTTAAAATAAAAATTATAAATTTTTTTATTTTAAACTCTTTTACATCTTCAAAAATATAGTGAAAGAATTCATTTGTCTTAAATTTGTATTTAAACGAAATCGAAAACTAAAAAACTTCATTTTACGACCTACAACTGTTTAGCGGAACATCTAAATAATTTTGTTTAAATAAATTAAAATTGATGGGTTCTAATATTTGTTCATACATATTATTATTATAATCAGCGTCAAAATTTTCCAGTTAGTCATACACATCCAGAGTTTTATTTACGTTGGTCATTTTAAAAATTAATAAGCACAATACAATTCTACGGTTGGTGCGAATGAGAATATTAGAAAGCTTTAGTTTTATTTCAAAGTTTTTCGATATTAAATAAAATCACTCAGTGTTGGGGAAACATTTATAGTTATATTTAGTCTTTAAAATACTCCTTTAATAAATAAAAATTAGTATTGCATTAGTTTTAGTTGACATTTTACCTTTTTATGGCCATTAACAACCGGAAGAGTTTTCTTTACATTACTGAAGTAAACTTTTTACTCCGCTGAGCTTGGACAAAAATGTCGTTATACTTTAATTACACTTGGTACTCTGCTTGAGTGTCGTCTAAATGAAAATCGTGTCATTCTTTTTCAGGAAAAATTAAATAATTTAAAAAATTTGATTAATTTAAAATAAATGCTTAATAATTCTTAACGAGGTCGTTCAAAAAAATGATTTTTAACTGAAAGAATACAAACAAATTTTTAACAAAATAGTAAAATCCTCACCCAAAACCGATTAATTTTAATCAGCCAGTTAAATTTTTAAGAACAAAAATAAAATTTGAATCAAGAGCGATTAATGTTCAACAAAAAAGATTAATTTTCAACTGGAAAAAATTTTAATCCAGTTTTGAAATTTACTAATGAAGAAATAAATTTCCAACTAAAATTATTAATCTCCAAAAAAAAAACAAATTAATTTTTAATAAATTAGCGAAACGTTCAACCACATAGTTGAGTTTTAAACGACAGAAAATACGAAATTTTGAACCTAGAATCGAATAGTTGAACTTTTATCAAAAATAATTACCTTTCAACAAAAATGTAACAATCGATATCTGTTCCAATAAAATTTAATTTTTTAAAAACTTCTTGGAATAATAGAAAAGTTTTTGAAAAACCTTAATTTTTAATAAAAACCTTCAACTGAAAATATGAATCTGAAATAAAAAGTAATGACCACAAGAAAAGAATCGAAAACTTAATGAATAAATTTTCAAAGTAGAGGTAAATTTTAATCTAAAAATATTAATTTTCAATGAAAAGTTTAAATTTTAAAATAAAAAAGATAACTATTAAATAAAAAGAAATTTTTATATTAAAAAATTATTTAGTTAAACTGCCATTTTATAAATTTAGTTGCCAGTTTATAAAAATGCTAAACGTTGTTAATGTTATAAACAAAATTTAATAAATAAATGCATATCTTGACCATTTTGCACTATAAAAACTTCGTTCTCTTAAGAAAATTGTTAAAAATTTGTCGAAAATAAATAATACGTTCCGTTTTTTGATAACTGATAAAAATTGTTAATTGTTTATATAAATTTCATAGAAAATACAAATTGTCGTCACTTTTCAACTAGCAGATTTCACTTTTTCAACGGAATCAATTTAAATTTATTTGAAAAAATCATTTCCATATGATATTTTAGTAACTAACAACAATTGTTTATTTATCAAAAAATTTTATGAAAAATGCAAAAGTTACTTGCTTGTTAAAAAAATCGATGTAGTTTTTATTTTACGAAATCAAGTGCTAATAACTCAGAATGAATCCTGTTTATTAGAGCACTTTGTCTGAAAATATAATTTTGTTAGTTAATAAAATCAAATTTATAAGCAACCGTTTGTTTAAATAATTTCAGTTTTACTATTTACTGTGTTTGTATTTTTTAATAAAATTGATTTAAATAAATAATAAATATTGTCACCTGAAGAAATCTGTGAGCAACTGACATTTTTTGAAAAGTAGTGTAGTTGTAAATTTGTTTATAAAATACAAAATTATTATTGACTGGCAAAGTATCATGAAGGAAGAATTTTGCGGATTAATTAAAAATTTATTCCGATGAAAAAGCGAATTCGACTGGATTAAGCAAGTGGTGTAAATTTGTATTTGTTGTCAAATTTATTTAAGAAATTAAACATTTTTATTAGGTATCAACAAATTCTACATCTTTTTATTTCCTACAAATTTTTTATTAAGATATGCATTTGTTCATAAAAATAATAATTAATTTCGTTTTTAAAAAGAATAGCAACTAAGAATTGTTTATCCTGAATTATACTGAATAAAAAATTAAAAAAAGAAGTCTCCTTGTATTTTTAATTTTAAGATAGAATCTTAACAAATTAATTTTGTTTATATAAAAATAAAGAAATTTGTTAAAATAATCGAACGTGCTATAAAAGATGAAGAAACTATCAGCTTATTCTGAAATAAAAATACATCTTAAATATAAAAAAATCGGCTTTTACAATTTTCGTTGATATTTCTGTAAATTTAATTTTTTTAAATTTCTAGAACAGGTTCAAAATTGTTCAAATGGTTCAAAAATTGTATTTTTTTGAACGACAAAAATTTTATTTCTCTTTCCATGAAAATGTATACCAGAAAGTTTTTCGGGTCGCTGATTACGAATATAATATCATATTTTCAAAATTCAAGATGGCGGATCTAATATGGCGGCGAACATTTTTTTAAATTGTTTAATTTTCATGAAAAATTTTACAAGAGGGTTTTTTGGGTCGCTTATTACGAATATGCTATCAGAATTAAAAAATTCAAGATGGCGGATCCAATATGGTGGCCAAATATTTTGAAATTTTTTTCTCTTCACCAAATTTAATACCAGCAGTTTTTTTGGGCCGCTGATTACGTATATGTTACAGATTTTCAAAATTCAAGATACCGGATCCAATATGGCGGCAAACATTTTGAAATTTTTTAATTTTCCTAAAATTTCGTACTACGCGTTTTTTTGTTTACTAATTATAAATAAAATCCTCACTGGTATACGTTTTAAAAGTTCAAAATTAGTTACTCAAAATAAAATATTACATAATGTTTTTCATGTAAAAATATATGGAAATAAAGAAAAGAGAATTTTCCACCCTTATTGAATCAACCTTTTAGAATATTGAAAATTTAATATTGTACTCGTAATTAGCGACTCAAAGAAAAAACCCGTAGAACGTAATTTGAGAATAATTACCATTTTTTTAAATTTGTGGCCGCCATATTGGATCCGCCATCTTGAATTTTGAAATTCTGATAACATATTCATAATCCGCAACCCAAAAAACCCTCTAGTAAAAATTTTCATGAAAATTAAACAATTTTAAACATTTTGGCCGCCATATTGAATTTTGAAAATCTGATATATTCGTAATCAGCGACCCGAGAAACCTTCTTGTATACATTTTCATGGAAATAGAAATAAAATTGTTGTCGTTCAAAAAACACCATTTTTATACAAAAATTTTTCATTTCAAGCCGCCATAATTGGTGCCACCGTGCTTTTTTTGAAAAAATCTATCGGTATATTTTGAACTTTAGGGTCCATGGGCGCAAAAAAATCAACAAATCGTAGAAATCCACCGATGCTTTCGATCCGATAATATTGAAAGAATTTTTTTTTATAACCACGTTTTTTGTTAAATTAACAACCATCACTTTTTCAAAATGCATTCATTTCAAAATTATGATCGCATAAATCCAAAGTGCAGACAATTTTACATCGGATGTGACTATTCTTACTTTTTAGGACCGTTTTGATAGTAACAAAATGTAATTTTTAGGAATAATTATTAGGGGTAAAAACGGGGGAAATGTGTATTTTAAAAGAAATTTTTTCCACACTTGTATAGCAGAAATTGCTATATAATTCAAGATTAAAATTTTTATTTCAATTGCATAAAAATTAGGAAAAAAACACAAATTATGTTATAGTGTCATAAGTGTTAAGTATTGGCGAATTTGAGAATAAATTTACTTATAAAATTCAATTTTGATCCTTTCTGTTGTTCACATGATAGTTTAACATAACCTCTATGAAGCTTTAACGATTCTTTTCAAAATTAAATATTTATTGAATTTTGAATGCTTCAGGATACTTTAAGGCATGTGCCCTACCGCTAAAAAATTTGTTTGGTCTCGAAAAATTAGAAAAATTTCTTTTCCCTAAATGATACAAAATGAGCGGCAAGACTTTAATTTATAAAAAAAGAAAACAAATGTATAGACCAACCTATTTCATAGTCTTGAAACAAAATAAGGATGATGTGGTGTCACGGTTCCCCATTTTTTTGTTACAAATTTGGCTCTACTGAGCCGGAAAGGAGGTAGCGAGAAATCTAATTTTGTTTGTGAACTTTCTAGGGTTTCATAGGTGAAGTAGGGAAAGTGGGGGTAATGAGGGAAAAGGAAGAAGGGAAGTGATTGGAAATAAGAAAAAGATAAGTAGAATAAGTCAGGGAAAATGAGGCTCGAGAAGTAGGGAAAGTGAGACGAAATAAGGGACGGAAGAAGATGGAAATTGACAAGAAATGAGGAGACGGGAAATAGCGAAAATTATGGAAAATTATGTGGAGTATAGGATAGTGGAAGTAATGGGAAAGCACTAATAGTGAGAGATGAATGGAGGAAGCGAAAAAGAAGTGAGGAAAGATGACGGGAGTGGAAGTATTGTAAGTAAAAAGTGGGGAAATGAGAAGAGGGAAAGTAAGAAAAATGATTAGATAGATGTGTAAGTAGGGGAGAGGAACTAATTGCTGTAGAAGGGAAGTAGAAGAAGGAAAGTGTAAACTGGAGAAGCGAGTAGAGTGGGAATAACAGGAGAAACAAGTTGTTTCAAGCATTTTCAATGGGAAAGTGTGGAAGAGTGGTGAAGTGAGGAGAAGGGAAGTAAGAAAAATGATTAGATAGGAGTGTGAGTAGGGGAGGGGAATTAATTTCTGGAGAAGCGTGGCAGGAGAAGGGAGGGAGGAGAAGGGAATTAGGAGAAGGGAAGTGTTAACTGGAGAAATAAGAGTATGGGTAAGTACAGGAGAAACAAGTTGGGTAGGTTAGAGGAAAGGTTCTGATTCGGTACATAAACTGTTTGATAAGAAAGAAGATTTTATTTCGATCGTAAAAGAAGGAGAATTTAAGAGCAAGATGGTGGAGCGGTTGAGGGGGGAGATGAAACTTTGATAAAGTTCCAAATACGAGCAAGAGCCTCCCTCAGGACAGATCTCGTCCTAGTTGGCCTAGTACTCAGTGCTCGCAAGTTAGCGACTGCGAGGATCCGCAGAACAGAAGACTGCCAGGTTTTAACTGTGTTCTACGCTGATTGCTTACAAATTGATTTCGTTTTTCTCCTCCCCCCCCCCCCCAACTTCCACAGACTTTGTCCCGCACCCGCGGAATCTGGTCACGCTCCTCACAAAAGAAGTGGTTAAAAGTTTGTCCTCCTTCCGATTGAATTACCAGGGCTGCACCAATAATAAAGAATGGTACTGAGCAAGAGAGATAGAGAAGAGAGGAGAAAGAAGAAAGGCGAGAGGAGAGGGAAGAGGGGAAAGGGAAGAAAGGAGAGTGACAAGAGGAGAAAGGAAGGGAGCGTTAATGTTAAATCAAAGATTTTTCTTTATGCCTTACGGACCTCATAAATTAAAATAAAATTAAGCAAAAAAAAATTTTGAAACTCAAAATTTATTTAATTTAAAACTCCTTTCTCAATCCTTTACGTTTCGGTACAATGCGTACCTTTTTCAAAAAGTTTTAATCTAAATAATTAGATTTTTACTATTAGTATAATTAAGGAAAACAATCAAGGTAAATAATTTCGGAGATTATCATAAAAAATTTTTACCTCAGTTATCGAAGTTTGAAATAATCAATACATTATATTAATGACGTCGAGTAAAAAAAAATTAAAAATAAGAGCGATGTTATTGGAAATTTTTCCAGTAAAAAAATTTTCTCTTGAGTCAAATTAAAAAAAAATAAGTATGATTTTAATGAAGTCTCAAAAAAAATTTAATGAGACTGTAATTAATTAAGAACTACATTTTAAAAACAAAAAATGTTTTTTGGCTTAATTTTATTTTACTTTATGTTGACCGTAAGACATCAAGAAAACTCTATGATTTAACGTTCATAAATTCATCTTTTTTAACTGCAACTTTTGGTTGGCAATTCTCACATTTCATTAAAAAATTGTATTTTTCGGTAGTAAATTAATCTTTTTCGTTAAAAATTTGTCTTTTTTCTTTGAAAATTCAATTTCTTAGTACAGAATTATTGTTTTTTTATTCTTCTTTTTCCGTAGCAAATTAAAGTTTTTTTAAATCCATCTTTTTTAGTTAAAAATTGAACTTTTTGGTTGAAAATTCTCGAATTTCGTTACAAAATCGTTTTTTTTTGTGGAATATTAATCTTTTTGTTTAAAAATGCATCTTTTTTATCTAAATGTAACAAGTGGATTTTAAATGTGAATTACTTTCTTTAAAATTAAAGAAAATGCTTTTCCTTTTTTCTTAAAAATTCCAAATTTTTGGTTGTGACTTCTTGAATTTTATTAAAAATTGTATTTTTTGGTAGAAAATTAATTTTTGTCTTTAAAAAATTGTCCTTTTTAGTTGAAAATTCAAATTTTTAATACAGAATTTTTTTTAATTCTTCTTTTTTCTTAGCAAATTAATGTTTTTTTTTAAATTCATCTTTTTACTAAAAAGTTAAAAATTCAACTTTGGGGTTACAAATTTTTGAATTTTGTTAAAAAATCGTTTTTTATGTAGAATATTAATCTTTTTGTGTAAAAATGCATCTTTTTTATATAAATGTAACAACTGGATTTTAAATGTGAACTACTTTCTTTAAAATTAAAGAAAGTTCTTTACCTTTTTTCTTAAAAATTCCAAATTTTTGGTCGGGAATTCTTAAATTTTATTAAAAAATTGTATTTTTCGGTAGTAAATTAATTTTTTCTTTAAAAATTTGTCTTTTTTAGTTGAAAATTCAATTTGTTGGTTCAGAATTATTGTATTTTTTTTAATTCTTCTTTTTTCGTAGCAAATTAATGTTTTTTTTAATCCATCTTTTTTAGTTAAAAATTCAACTTTTTCGTTGAAAATTCTTGAATTTGATTAAAAAATCGTTTTTTTTTGTAGAATATTAATCTTTTTGTTTAAAAATGCACCTTTGTGGCTCACAATTTAACAACTAGGTTTAAAGTTAAACCACTTTCTTTAAAATTAAAGAAAATTCTTTTCCTTTCTTTCTTAAAAGTTCAACTTTTTGGTTGATATTTCTTGAATTTTATTGAAAATTCGTCTTTTTTGTTATCAAGTTAATCTTTTTGTTTCAAAATTAATCTTTTTGGTTGGAAATTCAATTTTTTGGTTGAGCATTCTGTAATTTTATTGAAAAATCGTTTTTGACATTGAATGAATACTTTTGTTTAAAAATTCTTCTTATTTAGTTGAAAATTCAACTTTTTTTTTAGAATTCTTGAATTCCATTAAAAATTTTGTCTTTTTTGATAGTAAATTAATCTTCTTGTTCAAAAAATCATCTTTTTTAGTTGAAAATTTAACTTTTTGGTTAATAATTATTGAATTTTTGTTTTAAATTCTATTTTTTCGTACCAATTAATTTTTCTAATCCATCTTTTTTAGTTAAAAATTCAACGTTTGGTTGAAAATTCTTGAATTTTGTTTAAAAAATCGTTTTATTTCGGTAGAAAGTTAATTTTTTTATTTAAAAATGAATCTTTCTGTTTCAAAATTTAAGGACTAGATTTTAAAGTTAAAATACTTTATTTAAAATTAAAGAAAATTATTTTCCTTTCTTTCTTAAAACTTCAACTTTTTGTTTGTGAAATCTTGAATTTTATTGGAAATTCCTCTTTTTTGGCAGCAAGTTAATCTTCTTGTTTCAAAATTCATCTTTTTAAAATGAAAATTCGACTTTTTGGTTGAGAATTCTGTAATTTGATTGAAAGATTTTTTTTGTAGTGAATTAATTCTTTTGCTTGAAAATTCTTCTTGTTTAGATGAAGTTTTAGATTTAATTTTTGTTTAAAAATTCAGCTTTCTTAATTTAAAAATTTAATAAGACCCATATCAGCTGTCACATAAAATTCAACTTTGCACATTTCAATACTACTCTGAAAATAACTAAAGAAACGGTCATCAAGAAGAGGCGGTGGAGGGGTCAACAATTGTCCAAAATTTGTAAAATTGGTTTATGGATAATTTCTTAGGCGATAGGGTTTGTTCAGGGTTTGTTCATCGACTATCAGAAATAGTTCAGAAACTATCTGGAGTTCAAAATAAACTATCAGGAAGTGGTATTGACTATTAGTAATTCTTCTTGATCTATCAGATAGTTGGAAAAGAAAATTAGAATTTTGTTAGGAATTGTTCACTGATTATTTGAAGTTATTCGTCAATTATTAGGAATTAGATGTCTGCTATTAGGAATCATTCTTCTACTATTATTTGTTGTTCTTCAACTATCAGGAAGTTGGATTTTAATCCTAGGACTTGTTCTTTGTCGGAATTAAGTGTTCAAGTGATTAGCAATAAGTAAAAAATTAATTTTTAAGCGTTGATCACCTACTATTAAGAATCTTTTAACTGGATTCCAGGTGTTATTCGTGAATTATCTACTATTAGTGGTTGGTTGCCAATTATGAAGAAGTCAAAACTGACAACTAAGATCCATTAGATATCAGGATGTCGGTATTGCAAATTATAATTTGTTCATCGAATACCACGAAGTATTTATCAACCATTGGGAATAATCAATCGGCTATCAAAAAGTCAAAATTAACTAGCAGGATTTGTAGACTAACAAGAAGTCGAAATGGAATATTAAGGTTTGTTCATCGATTATCAGAAGTAGTTCACAAACTGTTTGGATTTTAAAATCAACCATCAGGAGGTGGTTATTGACTATAAGTAATTGTTCTTCGACTCTGAGAAAGTTGGATTAGGATGCTAGTTGTTTATTAGGCATTGTTCACTGATTATTTGAAGTTATTCGTCAATTGTTGGGAATTAGATTTCTCTTATTAGGAATCATACTTCTACTATTATTTATTGTTCTTCAGCTATCAGGAAGTTGGATTTCAATGCTAGGATTTGTTCATTGTCGGAATTTAGTGGTCAAGTGTTTACTAATAAGTAAGAATCAATCATTAGGCGTTATCATTTACTGTTAGGAATCTTTTAACTGGCTTTTAGGTGTTGTTCGTGAAATATCTACTATTAGTGGTTGGTTACCAACTATCAAGAAGTCGAAATTGACAACCAGGATTTTTTGGCAATCAGAATGCAGGTATTGAAAATTATAATTTTTTCATAGATTAAGATGTAATTATTTATTTAAGTGGATAAACTTTCAAAAATAGTGTCGATTTGAAAGAAGAAATAAAGTTTTGAAGTACTCAAGTAAATTTCTTTCCAACCCTTCACTATATTCGCAACTTGAAGAGTTACTTTAATAATTATAACTTTCGTTCCCTCCCTTTCTGCTTTATGAGGCAATTCTCTACCAAGTTATAATTAAACTATGGACCACCCTCTTTATAAATGAACTCAGCCCTGCAATATAATTTCACATAATATTAAGTCTACCTTTAATAATAAACTAATTAAAAATTAAGTATTTTATAAAAGATTAAATAAAGAATGTACCGTAAACTGGTAATAAGTGGTTGCATTTGTTGGGTAAAGCGGCATACCTTTTATCCTCTATTTAAAAAGCGCTATTGCTTATTCTAGGTCTTGCAACTTCAGTTTTACAATTTTTTGTTGCAACTCTATTATTTTTATCTCGAAGAAGAAAATTTAAAATTCAGAAATGCATATTTAATGGAAACCGTTTAAATAGAAGAGTTAAGCTTTGTTACTTTACTGGCCTATTCTAGAGCAGTATACCAACAAAGCTTCTTCTTATTAATTTCTCACCTGATCGACATCCAATAACATCAGCTGAAGAAAACGCTTAACCTGGAATTAAAGTTTCAAATTCCCCAGAATCTTAATTTGTTTATTGTAGTTTTCATTTTCACTTTAATGTCAGAAACGAAATTTTCACAATTTCGAACTTTAATCTTGGTTCCAGGAAGATGAAACTTCCTCTGAGAAGCGTAAAAAATAAGTTGCACTTTTATAGCCTGAAGTAGTGATTGCGTGAATCTCTCATCATGCATAAAGAAAGCTTTGGTATATAAGCAAATAGCACAACAGACAGAAGCTGCAATTAGAAGTATGAGCTGGAGAAATTGAGGAAAGAAGAAGAGGATCGAGAGAAGAAGAAACAGCAGAACTTTGTCTCAGGGAATATTCGCAGAGGGAGAAAGTTTGTCTCCAGGAGTTCACTGGTCTCAAAGTTACTACCAGTGAGAAAGTTGGGGAGTTTGTTGAGCTGCTGTAGCTATAGCTATTTAGTGATAGCCCTATCACTAATGCGGGTAGAGCCATCCCAAGGATACTCGAAAACTGCCTTGACAAATCCAGAGGCGGGTTGGCCCCAAACTCGTAAAATCGAAAGACTTCGACACAGTTGCTGTTATCGGAAAATTGGAAAGGTAACGAAAAAACAAAAGAGAAGAGAAAAGTTTCACATGAGGCTATAGAGTGTATTTTTTAAACATTAGAATTTCATGAAACAGTATGATTCCAGAGTGATGATGCATATCATCCGGATTATAAAATTCCAATCAAAATGATCCACTTTCCGAGGTATACAAATGATAAGGTTCCATTTAGGAGAAGCCAATTAAAAAGGTGCTAATTGGTGGAGAAAAAAGGATAAGGTGCTAACTCGCTTAGCAAGTTGGAAACATCAGCGCCTTCAACGTTGTAGCATCTTTTCATCTGCACTTGCTATTGTTACAGCAAATCTCTATGGCTCGAAAGATTGTTTTTTTCCTTTCCGAAAGCATTTCGTAATATTTATCTAGTTGCGACTCACACTTCTAGAAGATTTACAACCTTCAAGGACCAATGAAAAATGTTTTAGAGAAAGTCGAATTTTCGAGAAAACATTTTAACTGTCAACCAAAATAGATCAATTTTAAACTCTATTGTTGGATTTTCAATCAAACGAGATAAACTTCCAACAAAATATAGAATAGGTAAATTTTCAGTAAGACAAATTAATTTACAAACCAAAGAGATGAATTTTGGACTATGTTTATGAATTTTTAACTAAACTGAATCCTTATCCACAATAATAAATTTTGAGCAAAGGAGTTCAACTGTAAACGAAGTATTTGAATTTCCAATCAAATAAATTAACTTTTAACCAAAAGTAATTAGACTGTTATGAAAAAGTTTCATTTTCTATCCAACGAAATAAATTTTCAACTAAAATTATTAATCTTCCACTGGAATAGATAAATTCAAGTATAGAAAATTAATTAACTATTCAAAGAGCGAGTTTTCAAAAATTAGTTATTTTTCCCCCTAAGAGGTGAATTTTTAATTAAAATGATGAATCCTTAACAAACAAATTAAGTTTAAGAAAGGAGTTCAACTTTGAATGAAGGCATAGCATTTTCAATAAAAAGCTTGAGTTTTCATTCAAACGATTGAATTTTTCACCACAGAAAATATATTTTAAACTGAAGATGAAATTGTTAAGTTTTCAGTTAAAAAATTGAATTTTAATTACAAAGAAAATCATTATTTAACAAAAAGTGTAATGTTTAAATAGTTCAATTTTCAATTTAGAAAATTTATTCACTACCATAGAAGCAAATTTTGAACGAAATAATGCAATTTTGATGGGTTTTTTGACTAAAATTATAAATCTCCAAGTAAAAAAAATGATTTTTAAACAAAGTAGTTTGACTTACAAACAAACCGGATTTTAAATTTAAATCAAATTAAAGTTAAATTATTATTATTAAATTATTATTAATAAAATTAAAGTTAAATTAAATTTCAACCCTAGGGTTAAATTTTCAACATCAAAATATAAACTTAAAAAATGGAATAGTTAAATTTTCAGTTTAAAAATAATTAATTTTCAACCAAAAAACTCGAATTTTCAACAAATTAGTTTATTTTTTTTAAACATGAATTTTTTACCAAAATGATAACCATCAACAATAAAAAGTAAATTTTTAAAGAAGGATTTTAACATTATAAAAATAGTTAAATGTCTCAGAAAAAAATTATTAATGGTTCACAAAAAATATAACAGTTTATATTTTACCAAAAATATTTTAGTTTTAATTAAATATATAAATAATATACATTAGATGGTTACATTTTTTAGTGAAGAAAACTAATTTTCAAATAAAGAAATTAAATTTCGAACAAAAAGATTAATTTTTCTACCAAAAATGAATAATTTTTCACAAAATCAATAAATTTTCATGTAAATATTTTAATTTTAAATGCACATTTTAACAAAAAAAATTGTGAATTCTATACCGCAAAAGACAAATTTTCAAGACAATGGATACATTTTTAACTAATAATAGAAATTTTCAACACAAACATTTTCAACGAAAAAAAAAGTTAGTAGCATTTTTAGTAAAAAAAATTAATTAAAAAAATGAATTTTCAACCATAAAAGTGAATTTTCAAACAAGAAAATTTCTTTTCTACAAAACAATTTTTAACAAAATATGAGTTGATTGATATAGTTAAATTTTCAGTCAAAAATTACTTTTCATTAACAAACAACTAATTTTTAAACAAAATAAATGAATTTGGAATGAAAAATAATAATTTTCCATGAAATATTAAAATTTTCTGTCATCAGAGACAACGTTTCAACAAAATTAAATTAAATAAAGTTCAAATAATAATTTAAAAATTTTTTAATACAAGCACTGATTTAAATATTTGGTAAATTTGAGATTTTTCCGGTTGTTCTTCTATGAGGTATTAATCTTGAAAATTAAAAAAAAACTCTAAAGCTTAATGTTTTAAAATGAAGTTTGTCAAATTACATAATCAATATGTAACAAGAAGCTAAAATTTTTAATAGAATTGGTTTGTCCTCAATGTCATCATAAACATAAATGTCAACTTTTTCTTGGTCTTGAACCTTAAAAATAAAGTTTTTACACAAAAACAAGATAATTTATTTAATTTATTTTACAAAAGGTAAGCAAATAATTTTAGCTACTATTGTTAATAAAGTAGGAAGCAATTTAATCCTATCCTAAAAAGCGTTCTTAATTTGACTTGAATTACCTGTAGTGTGTGATTTCAATTTATTTATTATACAGTTTCCATTTATTATAAAATTTGCATTTAATTCGAAAAGTTCGCTAAATTCTATCCGAAGATTTAGATGCATTATTGCAGAAGCCATAAGTTATATAACAAACTGAGGGATGAACTCTTATCTTAATATGGAAATTGGGGATTTCTCTTCTAACATATTGATCGGGGTATCTTGTCTGAAATATTGAAGATTCAGGTACAGTGCAGTTTCCATAAACTATTGATCGAAACAGTGATAATCTGGCTGACAAACCTGGCGAAACAATCGTAAACTATAGACACAATCTGCATCACAAATGTGGAATTCATTATTAGATTTAAGTCTACAGGATATTGGTCTCAAGATTCAATAAGAGAAGCTCAGACTACATCATCTAGATTATTCACGAGATTTTAATTGGATATCTACTTTATAAATTTATCAGTTATTCGTACTGAGAAATTTTTTGATTTAAACAAAACAAAACGGTTAAAATACACTTTGGTTTATTTAAACAAAAAAATTTCTCCCACTTAAAAAATATTGTTGGATTTAAACAAATTGGATTTCATTTACACAAAATTTCTTTTCAATCAAACAAATTCTTTGTTAAACTCAAATATATTATTTCTTTAAATAGGGTAAAAGAAATTTTTTTATTGTAAACAGAGTTATTGTTCAATTTAAAATAAAATCTGAAACAAATAATACTTGTATTAATATAATAGAAGCTTGTTTCAATCAAATAAAAACATTTTTCTCAGTGTGACGACTAAATAAGGAGGAATCATTCGAAATTCAGTTTTCAACAATTTTAAGTAATTTAGGTAACTATTTATCGATAAATATCAGAAATGACAAAATAATTTTACAGTAGAAGAAAGAAACCTTTTCGTAAATTGCATTTAAAATGAAAAAATAATTTTTTGTCCGACCCCTCTTGAAAGCGCGCCATTGCATGCACGTGAAGCAGGCGTAATGTGGCGATTTACAGCGCAGTGGCCTTCGCACATGCGCACTTCGCAGCCGGGCCAACATGAAACTTTACGCCCGCTACCTAAATACCTTTACGCCCGCTATACTATACATGCACAGCACCACGAAAGTGGGATGCCCGGCAGAAGTGGTAATATCATACGATGTAAATTTAAGTGCCTTTTCTTTGAACCCCTTCGCCATAAAATCTTTACGAAAGGGGAAAATAGTAAAGGGGAAAAGGAAATCGGGAAATCGGAAATGGAAAAAATAGAAGAAGAGTGAAGGGAACGGGGAAAGTTTTCAAAGGAAAGATTGAAAGGGGAAAGGGAAACAAAAAAAGGGAATAGTTTAAAGGAAAAGAACAGAAGAAAATGAGAAACCGGATGGGTGAAAAGGAAAAGGGGAAAAGAGAAAAATAAAAGGGGAAATTGAAGAACAGGAACAAGAACAAGGGTAAAGGGAAGGGGGGAAAGGCGAAAGGGTTAAAAGGGAATAGGAAAAATAAAAATAGGAAGGGGAAAGGGAAACAGAAAAAGGGAATAGTTTAAAGGAAAACAAGAGAAGAAAATGAGAAACCGGAAATGGTGAAAAGGAAAGGGGGAAATGGGAAAAGAGAAAAATAAAAGGGGAAATTGAAGAACAG
>JAWWLR010000149.1:342416-359936 GCA_035041075.1 Acraspis erinacei | reverse complement strand
GTTTTGAAAAAAAATGGTATTGAATTTATAATTATATACTACTTTTTACTAGTAGTAAATAGTAATCTTTCAGAAGTGAGTGCTGAAACTAAATAAATTTATAAAAACAATTCAGAAAAAAAATAAAAAATTTATTGTCGAAATGTTATTTACTTGGTTAAAAATTTAAATATTTTTGGTTGAAAAGTTAACTACTTGGTTAAAAGTGGAAGTGCATTGTTCAAAATTAATTTTTGTGCTTGAAGTTTTATAATTCTGGTTGAAAATTTATATCTTTGTTTGGAAACTTAACTTTAAAAAAAAATGAAGATGTATCTTTTTCAGTGGAAAATGTAACTATTGGGTTGAAAATGATCTTTTATAAATAAGACATCCACTCTTTGGTTTAAAATCCATGTATTATTTGAAAATTCATTTTTTTCATTAAACATTAACATTTTTTAATTAAATTTAATGTCCTTTGTTAAATATCATTTTTTTTCTTTAAAAATTTATATTTTTTAAATTTGTCTTTTTTGGCACAAAATTAATATTCTTGGTTTAAATTTTTTATTTTTGGTTAAAAATTCAAATGTTTTTTTTTGCTTGGCAATAAATTTAAACTTAAAAATGTAGATATTTTTTTTACTGAAAATGAATTATTTTTGGTTGAAAAGTTATACAATTACATCTTTGGTTGATAATTAATCTTTTTCGCTCAAAAATGTTATTATTTGCATTAAAAATTTAACGATTTCAGTAGAAAATTCTATTATTTTGTTGAAAATTCGTCTTCTTTTGTTGAATTAAACTTTTTTTTTATTAAGATGAATTTTTTGTTTGATTAAATATTAAATATTAAAATTTTGATTTAAAAAATGCCTTTTTGTTTGAAAATTGAACAAATTTGTTGTCAGTTAAAATATTTTCGATGAAGATTTATCATTATTCTTGGAAAATTCATCTTTATTAGTTGAAAAACTAACTATTTGTTTCAAAATTTATCTTTTTAAATAAAAATTCAACTATGCGGTTTTAAATTCATTTATGTTGTTGAAAATTCTTATTTTTTAGTAGTAAATTTAATTAACATAGTGGGTTGAAATTTCAGCTCTTATGTTAAAAATTCATTATTTCGGTTGATGATTTATAATTTTAATTAAAAACATAACAATTTTTTTAAATTCATTTGATTTTTTTACGAATTCATTTTTATAACTGCAAATGTAGCTATTTCAATTGATCATTCATGATTTTAGTTTAAAATTCATCTTTGAATTTTTTATTATTTGAAAATTGAAAAATTTAAATAAAAATTCATCTTTTTGTTTTACAAATTCATATATTTTAGTAAAAATTGAATCTTTTGTTTCAAAATACTGTTTGGATGACCATTTATCTGTTTTGTTTGAGTGTTCAATTTTTTGTTTAATTCGCATTTTTTAGGTTAAACTCAACTATTTTCGTTTCAAGATTAAAAAAGTTGCAGTAAGAATGTGAACTTATACATTTTTTGTTGAAAATGTGCCTTCTTTTCTGTAAAAATTCAAATACTTGGCTGTAACTTAAACTACTTGTTTAGGATTTATTTTTCTGGTCCAAGATTTATTATTTTTGGTCATAAATTTTTTTTCAATTTCATTTTTTTTAGTTCAATTTTTGTTACAAAACTAATAATCGCGATAGAATTCCCTTATAGCTGGTTGTAAAAAACGAATCTCATACTCTTATTAACTTATTGGGCAAGGTCACCAAACTGGCATGTGCAATCTGAATACCTGGGTTCAAGTCCCCGCGGAGCTAGAGAGATATTTTTCAATAAAAAAATGCTTAAAAAATCAATACTTACAAAAACTAATAATATAATACCACTAGAGTGAAGAAACTAACATCAAATATAATTTTTTAGAATCATCACCATAACAATTTATTGTATACAACTAAGAGCGTAATGTATCGATTGGAAATGGTGGGTGTGCTTACATAGACTTGGAAATGGATTTGACGTCAAGAATTTTTTGAGAAAAGAGAGGGAGATTTATATAAAAAAAATTATCTGTGTGCGTGACATGTGCACTGTCATCACATTGCTTAGTGAACTGTCCAATAGCCATTGCGAATAGCACAACCGATGCTTCGACACAAATCGTCCTCTGACTAGCAGGAGAGCTATGAACAGACACAAAAGCATCCACGTAGTTCGGATGTCAATTTACCTTCCTACAATGCTTCAATCAGAACGCAAACAACGGCTTAGCTATAGTTGCTAGGCCAAACTGAAATGCATTTTACATCCCCTGTTCTGCCCAGCTATGCACTGTATACACAAGCGTAAATCTGCAACCCTCCCCTCGAGTACTATACGTAATAAATTTGCTCAATTTTCGTTCTTACTAAGTCATTTTTCCTCCTGTTTCTACTTCCTACCACCTTTTTCACCTTCCATCCCCTTTCTTCTCCTTCCCACCACCTTTTTTCTCCTTCCCACCATCTTTTTTCACTCTCTTTCTACCCTTTTTCTCCATCCTACCACCTTTTTCTACCTCCTTTATCCATTCCTTTTCCAGTAACTCTTGTCCTAAAATATTCTTCACATTCCTTTATCATGGTATCCTCTCTTCCTTTCCTATTATACAATCATCCTATAGAGGCTCTTATAATTACCTTTCTCTATCTCTTTTTGCCAATTCCTTCTGGTCCACATTTGCTCCTCGTATTCCAAGATCTCCATAGAACTCTCTTCTATCTTCTTTTCATCGCCTAAGCTTTCAGGACCTCTTTCCTTTTTCTTCCACCTCTTTCTAACACGTTATCGCAAGCTCCACTCCCTTTCTTTTTCTTATATTTTTTCTCTAAATTTTCGCATCCTCTTTCCCGCCTTTGCTCTTTATTTATGCCTCTTTTCTTTCCATATAACCCAGAATTCTACAGTTTAACTATAATATCTATTTGATATATCTCTATTGCAGCGTATCTATATCCTTTCTATATTTCCATAGCCTCATCAAACAAACTCATTTACTTATTCCAATTTTTTAATACTTATTTTTCCTATTCCCTATATCACTTTTATTACCCTAGCCACTTTCTTACTCATTTCCCTGATATGCGTCCCATGTTTCTCTACTCGCTTGTTTAATAAACCCGAGATATTTAAATTTCTTTACTTCCTCTAAATTTCCACCTTTCCCTTCGCCTAGCACTCTCTTCTCATCATCCGCCAACATCACTACATTATCTGCATATTCTAGTTTATATATTTTTCTGTCCCCTTGCCTAACTACTTCTTATCCTTTTCTCTTTATTTCTTTTTCCGCGCCATTTTTCCTCGTTTTTCAGCTGCCTATCACATTTTTTCTCCTTCCTCCCACCTTTTCTAAATCCTTCATCCATTCATGTCCATTTACCTCATATCCTAAAATTTTCCTCACATTCAGTTATGATGCTACACTCTCTTTCTTTCATATTATACAAACATCCCATAGATGTTCCTATGTCTCCTCTACACATCCATATACTTAGCAATTTCTCTTCTCATCCTTTTCCTTCTCTTCATCTTTCATTCTCCTCCTAGCTCTTCTTGACCATCTCTTTTCAACCCATCATCATTCTAGAAATTCTGGAAATTCTCTTTTTGGCACCTTATATCATTTATTTATTTATTCCTCTATCCTCTCTAATCTATCTATTAACTATATTTCTCTATGTATTTTTTTCAATTCCTTATAATCCACATTTTCTCTTCGCATTCCGAGATCTCCATAAAACAATCTGCTGTCTTCTTTTTATCTACTTCACTTTAGAGACCTCTTTCCCTTTCCTTTCAACTCTTTGTAACACTTTATCGCTAACTCCTCTCCCTTTCCTTCTCTTATTTTTCCTTCTCGTATCGCCTTCTTATATTTCCATCTCCGTATGAAACAACCTCATTCACCTATTCTTTTTTTCCATTCCCTATATCTATTTCATTACACTCGCCACTTCCTTACTCCTTTCCCTACTATACGCCCCATATTTCTCTATTATCTTGTTTAATACACTCGTGATATTTAAATTCCTTTAATTCCTCTAAATTTTCACCTTTCCATCTCAGTGTCAATTTTCTATTTCTCCCTGTATCCTTTCTAAAAATAATAACGCTCGATTTATCCGTATTAAGCCTTATTTTTTCTCATCTAATTACTTTTCTAACCCCAGAATGAAACATACGATTCCTTTCACATCCACCGTCAACATTGAACACTGCGAACTCCTCATCATTCTTTTTTTTTATCTCTCTTTCCAAATATGAAACTAATATATAAAACAAGAACGGTTTTGGAGGACAACACTGCCTTACACCACTTTCCAACAAAAAAATTATCTCCTAATTGTTTTCTCACCCTAACCTCCTATCACTCCCATATCTTTCCTTAACGTTGACTAATTCGGTATGATTATCTGACTTTCCTCTTCTTCTTTTTTTAACCTTTCTGATAGCTCTGTCGCATATGTCTTATAAAATCTTGGCATCACCGTCACTCCTCTATAATCTTCAATCCCTTCCACTTTTCCTATTTCCACTATTGGTACTACTGTCTTCCCTTCTGACATCGTTTTCTTCATCTAGTCCCCTCCAATTCCTTAATCCACTCTTCCCCCAATCAATCCTCCTCTAGAATGTCAACCACATTCTCTTGCCAGCTTCCTTTATCTTCTAATCAAATGTTGCATCCTTCCTATCTTTGCTCCCATCTTTCCTTTTCCCCTTCACACTTTCCATTCTTTTCTCTTCCATTCACAGTATTCTCATTCACACTCTGTTCCACCTTCTCTTTTCCCAGTCCTACTATACATTTTTTTGTGCTTGTTCCTTTTTATCATTTTATAGCATTTGTTATATTTTTATTCCTCAATAATCCCCCATCTTTCTATTGATTATCCTTCCTACTCCCTTTCTTCAAATTTTTTATAGTTTACTCCAGTCCCGTCTTCTATATCTCTATCACTAAACTCTCAATATCTTTCCTTCCTTTCCATCCCCATATCTCAGCTCCATAACCTATTACCGGTCATACCAGCGTATCAAATAACCACATTCTCCTTCTTCAATTTTTTAACCTTCTTTTTCCTGTTACCCAGACCTGTTTTAATTCCCCTTTTGCTTCTTTTATCCTTTCATTTAAATTAACTCTACGAACTCCATTTTTTTTAAAGATACATCTCAAATATTTAAACTCTTTTACTTCTTCTAACTTTATTCCATTCCATCTCCCCGTATATTCTTTCTTTCCTCTCCTTTTCTAAATCTTAAATGGGCTCAGAGGACATCCTTGTCTGACTCCTCTCACCAACCAGAAATTATTTTCTACTTGCTCTTCTACCTTTACACTGCTTTTTGTATCTTTAAAAACTGCGTAGGCTCTCTTTATTAATCCCTTTCTTATCCCCTTGATTACCATAATTTTCTCGGTGTCTTCTCGGTCTAATGAGTTTAAACCCGCTTTCAAGTCCCCAAACATTGCTTTCAATGCCCGTTTTCCCTTTTAATCCCCTTATTTACTAGATAGTTTAGAACATATATACTTTCCGTCACCCCATCCCTTTTCTTAACCTATGCACTTCAGAATTTCGTTTGGATACTTAAAAAAGTCAAAGAACGTTAGAAAGACGACAATCCTAGAGAATTTCAACTCCCGGTTGCGCTCCGAGATTGTAACCGGCAAGCTGGGGTTCGATTCCTGTTGAGGGCATTTTCTGCGAATTTTTTTTTCTTTATGTTAGTCTTTCCTAATTGTAATTGAATATTGATTTTTTTTTTACCTAAGCCCAAATATTAATTTTTATACCATTTTTATATGCAAAAATTGTTTTTTTCTTGCTTTCACGACTTTGACTACATGAAAAGATTTTTTCTAGAATCTTCTCATTTTTCTTCATCAGAGTGAACATGAATATTTTATTTATTATTATTTTCATATAAGATAAATGTATCGTATAAAAATAGCATAATAAGAATTAAATAAATATTCAAGTATAAGAGATAGTAAAACAAACTTATGTACAAGGAGAATACTCGTTTCAACAATGTTGGAGGTTGAAATAAAGGAATTTTTTCATGTAACATAAATTAATAAAAATGTATATTTTGTTTTAATTTAATTAAATGGATAATTGCAAAAGCAAAGATTTCGACCGTATCAATTTCAAACCATGCCACTTTTTCAATTTTCAAGATATTAAAGTTTTATCGTTATAGTTTATCCAGTTTATTCGCACTTATTCAAAATCGACAAAAAGTAACAGAAAATAGTAAAGTTATTCCAATTAAAAAAAATTATCTTTAAGACACAATATTTTTTCCCCTGGAATTTTAATAATAGGCTCAATATAGTCTAACCCCCTTCAATTTTCTATTGACTACTTTATTGTTTTTCAGAAAAAAAATTTTTTTGAGTTTTTGAATTAAAAGAAATTAAAAGAAGGAAAAAACTTGACAAACTGGACGAATGAAAAAATAATAACCTTAAAAATTATAAAAGGGGCAAGGTTCAAAAGGTAAAAAATAATTTGTTTCTTCCGAAAAACAAAAAAATACCATTTTTTGACCTTTGAAGGTGAGTTTTCAAACAAATGGTCAAATAGTTCATCAAAAAGATTTAACTTCCACCCAAAACATTTTTATTTTCAATCAAAAAGTTCATTTTTAAAGTAAAAAAGACGAATTTTATTAGAGAGCAATTGGATTTTCTACCAAAATTCAATTAATTTTCTCGGCATTAACTGCAAAAATGGAATTGTCAACGAAAAAAATGAAACTGAAGGGTTAAATGCTCAACAAAATAATTCTATTCAAAACTAAATACTTGAATTTTCAACGGACAAAACTGAATTCTTAACATAGAATTTGATAGTTGGTATTAAAACAAAACAAGATAAAATTTCTAACAAATGAAATAAGTCTTAAGACTAAAAACAAAATACATGAATTTTCAAAACCAAGAGTTAAATTATCAATTTAAAAATAATAATTTTACAACCAAGAGTGAAACATTTAAATTTTCAGTAAAAAATTATTTTTAACAAAAAACAACAAATTTTCAAAAAGGCATTTTGAACTTAAATAATGACTTTTCTGAACCAAAAAATAATTTTTGTAACCAAATAGTTGATTTTTGCAGTCAAAATGGAAAATAATGTTTATCTCGATTGTTGAATTTTCAATCCAAAAGATTAGTTTTCTGTAAAATAATTAATTTTTGAACCCAGTGATATAAATTTTCAACCAAAATGATAATTTTTAATGAAACACTTTCTTATAACCAAAAGAAGGAAATCTCACAAAAAAATTATTTTTGTAGAAAAACAAAAATTATCAACAAAACAGTTCAATTAATAAACAAAGAAAGTATCCTTTAATTTTGTTAACGATTTCAAGTAATTTAATACACTGTTTGTCATTTACATTTTTGTTAGAAAATCCATTAATTTTGTAAAAAATTAGTTTATTTGCGTAGAAGATTAAACTTATTTAATGAAACTTTACCATTTAACTATTTTGTTAAAAATTCTCGTTTTTAGTTAAAGTCAATTCGTAGAAAATTCTTTTTTTCTGGTTTAAAAGTTAATTATTTTCTTAAACTTTCGACTTTTCATCTTGAATTTGTTGAAATTTTTTGTAAAACTCTTGAAAATTAATTTTCTTTTATTGAATATTCATAATTTTTGTTGAGGATTAAATTATTTTTTTAATTTTGTCATTTTTCGTTGAATGCAAGTGGTTGATTTGATTTAAAAAATCCGACTATTTCGTTGAAGATTAAACTATTTTGTTGAACTCAACTTTTTTTTTCTTCAGGTAGTATGTGGACACCTCCACATTAAAAAAAAAGTATGGGCTTCAATATCGCTGTTAATTAATTTTTAAAATTAACAATTAGTTCCATTGTAAAAACTTCAATTAAAATATGCAGCTTCATCCAAAAAATTTGAATACTGTCACGTCAAGTACACTTTGATGTGAAAGGAAACCTTAAGGACATGACAGAACAAGCGAATCTAAGAGCTCTGTCAACAAGAACAAGATGCTGCGCACCTACATGTGCCGGTTATTTCTCAAATTAGAGAAACACATAAACCGATCTATGAAGAAATTATAAACAATTATTATTATTAAATATATCATTTCTATAATCAGAAATTCTGAAATCCTCCAATTTTGTATTTACAAAAAAAAATTAGTCAAAGTATGCGTCTTGCGCCTTCAAGAAAGATATTCGTAGCCTAGAAAAACGTAAATAATTCTTTTGAACTTCCCCCTCCAATACACGTCTTCCCCTACTCCCCGATATTCTCCCACTCCACCTACATTCCCCTACTCCAGCTCTCCACGTCTTCCCACCACTTCCCCTCACATCACTTCAACCTTCGCTTTTCCTACCTACCTAACTTCTTCCTTAACTACTTCTCCACCTACATTCTTCTACTCCAGCTCTCCATCTCTTTCCACTACAAACTTCGACTACAAACTTCCACTACACTTCAAACTTCGCTTTTCCTAGCGACCCACCTTCTTCCTCATCTACTTCTCCACCTGCATTCCCCTGCTCTAGCTCTCCACCTCTTCCCACTACTTTCGCTCTCAACACCTCAATTAGTGCTTTTCCTACTTACCCAGTTTCTTCCTTATCTACTTCTCCACCTACATTCTCCTACTCCAGCTCTCCATCTCTTTCCACTACAAGCTTCGGCTACAAACTTCCACTACACTTCAAACTTCGCTTTTCATACCTTCCCAACTTCTTCGTCATCTACTGCTCCACCTACATTCCCCTAATCCAGCACTCCAACTCTTCCCACTACTTCCCCTCCTAATGCTTTAAACTTCGCTTTCCCAAGCTACCGAACTTCTTCCTCGTATACTAATCCGCCTACATTCCCCTACTCTATCTCTCCAACTCTTCCCCTTACTTCCCCTCTCTACACTTCAACCTTCGCTTTTCCTACCTACCCCTTTCACCACCCCTATTTCCGCTTCCCTCACTTCTTCTCCTTACCCTCTCCCCTAATTTTCCACCAAAACATCTCCTATTCTCACCCTCCCCCCTAAAAAGTTCTTTTTTCATTCTCTAGAGATTCGAGTTGTTAATGATCGGGATTTGGTAATTTGTTACTTTTGTGGAAATTGTCAATTCTAAAGTAAAGTTTATAATATAGACTGCATGTATTCGAAAAGCAGTTTTGATGAAAAAGATGATATTAAGCACGTCATAGAAATTTCAAATGAAGCAATAAGGTTTCAGTAGGGCATACCCAGATATATTCAGACTGTATGTTCATGCTTTAAAATCAATCAGAAAACCAAATTTTTGTATCTACAATGATCAGTTCGGATCAGGTAATGGTATTAAGTAAAAATTTGGATATTTAATTTGCAAATAAATTATTTTTCTTCAACAAATTAGAATCATTAAATATAAATATAAATATAAATATAAATATTAATATATAAATAATATTTATAAATTTAATTATAAATTATTTATAAATATAAATAGAATATAAATATAAATATAAATATATCTTAATAAAAGAAAGTCACTAATTCTATACTTTCTGCAACAAAATAAGAGGAATTTTTATTAACTTTTTAAACAAACTTTAGTTTGTAATTGGAAGATCTCATTATCTCGTTATTCTGTACCCAGTGCAGTTTTTGGTCAATACAATTGTTGTACACATTTTTTTTCAGTTCTTATTAGAACCTTCAATCTGACAAAAAATACTACTATCCAAAAAAATTGTTCAAGTAAAAAAGTTGACACTCTAATCAACATAGTTTTCTTAAATAAAAATTTGCCAAATAAATTTTTTTTAAAATAATAGTTTTAATTTTTATTTAATGCAAATTTATAGAAATTTTAATAATGTAAATAAATTATGAGATCTTTGGGAAATTTTATTTTTTAAATAATAATGATCTCGCCAAGTCTTAATAATTTTCTCTCTTTTAATACATTCTTGAGGTTTGTATAATTATTTTTGTATAAAAAATTTATTTAGCTTTGAAAAATATGAATTTATTTTAAAGGCCAATTTAAGGCACCAAATTTAAAATTGTATAATTTGTATACGAGGCACATACGAAAAGTACTGAAGGCCTCTTAATTCCGTCAAAAAATTTGATCCCCCTATTTAATGGATTTTTCAAACAAGTAGTTGCAAATTTTTAACCAAAAAAGATGAACTCAAAAAAAATATAATAGTTGATATTTTAACGAAAGAAATATTTTTATTTTATTTAAATTAAACCTAGAAAGAACAATTTTCATCAAAATACTTAAATCCTAAAAAAAAATTTTTTTAGTCATTTAAGAAAAAACAAATCTTCAAAGGTATAGAATCTTCAAGGCAAAGAAGATAAATTTTTAAAGAAGAATATTAATTTTCGACAAAAAAAAACACTCACAAAAAAATACATTAATTTTTAAACAAATAGTTGCATTTTGAACCTCCAAGATTTTTTGTGCCAAACAAGAAATTTTAACAAAGCACATAAATTTCGAAATTAATATTTGAAGTTTACACCTCGAAGATTTATTTTGTACATAAAAGAAGAATTTAAAAAAAATTGTATACATTTTCAACCCAATCGTTGATTTTTAAAACTGAAAAGATCAACTTTTAACAAAAAATGGAACATTTAAATTTTTATTTAACAAAATTAATTTTAAGTGAAAAAAATCATTTACAAAAATACAACAACCAATATGATTAATATTCTACTAATTTAGAGGCAAATTTAACGACTGAGTTAAAAATGCATGATTTTTTTTAATTCATCTGTTTTTGTAGAAAACTAATTTTCTTGTTTGAAAAACCAAAAAATTAATTTAAATTTTCACTACAATATTATAAAAAACTTTTTTTTATTTTATAACATTCAAGAATCTTAAAAAGCTTCAAGATTGTATTTCAACATCTCAAAAATCTGTATTTTGTTTAAAATTTGTCGGTACCGGTAATGCGAAGTAAATTAATAACATCCAACATCTCCTGAGATGAAAATTAAAATTTTATTTTAAAAAATCTTCCGGGTTATAAGGAAATATAAGGATTTTTTTTTAAATTCCTCTTCTTTAAATACTGTTTACTAACAATGCGAATGTTTTATTTTTGGTAGAAGATTCATTATTTTTATTAAAATATTATCTTTTCCAATTGAAGATTCAGGAATTCTTGTATGGTTAAAAATGCAACAGTTTTGTCTTAAATTATTCCAGTTTGGCTGAGGATTCAACAATTTGTTAGAATTTTAAACTATTATGGAAATTTAACTTTTTTGTAGAAAATTAACTTTTTTGTTAAAGAATTATATTTTTGGTAAAACAAAATCTTTTTTTAATAATTAATGTTATTTTGTGAACCAGGGTAATTAAGTAATCAATTTCTGGTATTCGATTTTGCCGATTATAGGTCAAATAATTTTCTAGAGAAACGAGAAAAAATCTGTCTCGGCCCGGATTTGAACCGGGAACGCCACTACTCACAAGTGGAGCCTTAACCAATTACGCCACCGTGGCTTCAGAAGATAGGTTTCTCATTCATCCCATAATGACATGATGATGCGGAACTTCATCTTTGTAATCAGTGAAATTTTAACTTTTAATTCTATTCTGAATAAATTCACTGAATCTGAATATAATCTAATAATTGGCGTTATTTTCTCGACCAGGGTAATTAATTAATCAATTTCTGATGTTAGATATTTCCGATTACTGGTCAAATAATTTTCTGGAAAAACGAGACAAAATATGCCTTGGCCCGAATTTGAACCGGGAACGCCACTGTTCCTGAGTAAAAATTGGTTCACGCTCCACTTGGGAATAGTGGCGTTTCCGGTTCAAATCCGGGCCGAGGCAGATTTTTTTTCTTTTCTCCAGAAATTTATTTGACCACTAATCGACAATATCTAACATCAGAAATTGATTAATCTTTTTCAATTCGAAATTCAACTACTCTGCTGAAAGTTGAACAAGTTTGTTAAAAATAAAAATTTTTAAAGATAAACCTTTTTGCTTTAAAATTTAATTTTTTTGTTGAAAATCGTTTTCTTTTTACGAAAATTAAACATTTTTTCTGAAAATTTCAATATTCCATTTGCGGTCCAAAATTTCTCCACAAATTGAATTGTAAAACAGAACTTTTATCTGATAAAAAACATAGGTTCGGATATTCATTTAATGCGATTTCTTCTCATACTCTTGATTGAAAAACGACTCGTATGCGATAAATAAATGAAATTTGGTGATCAATGAACGTCGACTGCAGGTCAAACAGCAGAGTCCTTCTCCGCGCATTCGTATTCCAGCTCGTATTTCTGTGCGCGCGATCCGGTATAATAAAATCGATTTTTCTCTTTATTTTCATACAGGGGGATGAAAATGTTTTCATTTGGAAGCTTCATTCAAAATCCCCTTTCCCTTTTCTCTCAATGCCGCTTTTCCCAATTTCATATTCACGACAACTCTCATGCTATTATTTAATATGGAGAAACCGAGGTCGTTACGCCATTGCAAACCGTGTTGTTTATATAGTGTTACTTCCGGCGTTTCGAATAACGAACGAATAAACTTTTTGTCCTGCGTTTCATTGTTAAAAACAAAATGCAAAATCGCTAAAGCTGGTCGACAAAAATAGAAAAAGTGTCCCCTAGTTAGCTCAGTGTACACAATGAATCCGCAAATGGGAAAACTGTTGATAAAATTTAAAAGAGTCTTTTGGCCAAATTGAATTTTCAACAAAAAAAGATCAACTTTCAACGAAACAAAATCAATTTTCAGTCGAAAAATGAATTTTGTAACGAAAAAAAAACGATTTTTTAACCAAATAGTTACGCAATTAATTCTGATGTTAAATTTTCCTGATTACGCGTCAAAATAATTTTCTGAAGAAACGAGAAGAAAAATACGCCACGGCCCGGATTTGAACCGGGAACGCCACTTTGCACGAGATGAACGTTAAACAATTACGCCATCGAGGCCGTAGTATCATTTTTCTCGTTTTTCCAATATCAACAGGATGACAAATTCACTTAAAAATGCTAGTAGCTGAAAATTTCAGAGGTATAAAGATGCCCACGAGATAAATTACGCCCTCGGTGGCGTAATTGGTAAACACTCTAATCGTGAAAAATGCCGTTCCCGGTTCAAATACGGGCCGTGGAGTATTTTTCCTCGTTTCTTCAGAACATTATTTTGACCAGTAATCAGAAAAATTTAGCATTGGAATTAATTAATTAATTAATTAATTATCCTGGTCAATGAATTAACATCATTACTTGAAACTAAAAAAAAATATCAAGTTTCAACGAAACAAAATCAATTTTCAGTCGATTTAATTTATTAAGAACAAAAAAAAAACAAATTTTTTACCAGATAGTTGCACAATTAATTCTGAGTCGAACGTTAACCAATTACGCCACCGTGGCATTAGTATAATTTTTCTCATTTCTCCTAGATCAACAGGATGAAAAATTCACTTAAAAATTCTAGTAGCTGGAAATTTCACAGGTATAAAAATGCCTTCTATATCAACAGGATGATGAGCTATAGGAGAAACGAGAAATCCGTGCGGTTGCGTATTTTTTCTCTTTTCTTCAGAAAATTATTTTGACCCGCCATCAGCCAAATTTAAAATTAGAATTAATTAATTAATTAATTACGCTGATCGACAAAATAACATCATTACTTTAAATTATTCCAGATTCGGTTATCTTATTTATACTAGAATTAGGAGCTGAAAAATTGACAGTTATAAAGATGCCGACGTGCTCCATCCTGTTGATATACGAGAGACGCCAATTCAGCCAATTTCTATCAAGAAATTTTCAGTCGAAAAATTAATTTTTTAATAACAAAAAAACTAATTTTTATCCAAATAGTTGCATAATTAATTCTGAGTTGAGCGTTATACTATTACGCCACCGAGGATGTAGCATAATTTCTCTCGTTTCTCCTATATCAACAGGATGACAAATTCACTTAAAAATTCTAGTAGCTATAAATTTCACAGGTATAAAGATGCCGACATGCGTCATCCTGTAGGTGTAGGAGAACGAGATAAATTATTCAACGGCCACGGTGGCGTACGTTGTTAACGCTCCACTCGTAAAAGTGGCGTTCTCGGTTCAAATCCAGGCCCTGGCGTATTTTTTCTAGTTTTTTCATAAATTTATTTTGACCAGGAATAAGCAAAATTTAACATCAGAATCAATTAATTCATTAATTAATTAATTAATTACGCTGGTTGACAAAATAACATCATTACTTTAAATTATTCCAGATTCGGTTACGTTATTTAGACTAGAATTAGTTGCTGAAAAATGCACAGGTATAAAGAGGCCAACGTGCTTCATCCCGTTGATATAAGAGAAACGCCGATTCAGTCAATTTCTATCAAGAAGTTTGTTTTACAAAGTAATTGAATTTTCAACTGAAAAAGTTCAAATTTCAACGAAGCAAAATCAATTTTCAGTCGAAAAATTAATCTGTTAATAAGAAAGAAACGAATTTTTAACCAAATAGTTGCATAATCAATTCTGAGTTGAGCGTATTACAATTACGCCACCGAGGCTGTAGCATAATTTTTCTCGTTTCTCCTATATCAACAGGATAACAGATTCACTTAAAAGATGCCAACGTGCGTCATCCTGTAGGTAAACGAGAAACTAGATATTTATTCAACGGCCTCGGTGGCGTACGTTGTTAACGCTCCACTCGTGAAAAGTGGCGTTCCCGGTTCTAATCCGGGCCATGGCGTATTTTTTCAAGTTTTTTCAGAAACTTATTTTGACCAATAATCAGCAAAATTTAACATCAGAATTAATTAATTAATTACCCTGGTCGACAAAAAAAGACTATTACTTCAAATAATTGCATTTTTGAACAGAGGAGATGAATCTTCAAAATAAGACCATTTTGCAGCTACGACAGATTTCTCAATCCCAAATAAAAAAAATGTTGAACAAATTGTGGAATTTTCAACCAGAAAATATAAATTTTCAACAAAAAATTTGGGTTTTTAAGCAAAACTAATCAAATTTTTTCAACCCCATTTGACTTTTGAACCCGAAAGGATGAACTTCCAAATGAAAAGTTAATTTTCAACCCATAAAATAAATTGTTAATTTAAAGATACATTTTCAAGAAATAAGATTAATTTTAAACCAAGAATCAGTTTTCAGTAAGGAAAGAAAAAAAAATTTAACCAAATTGTTGAATCTTAAAATAAAGCATTTTTAACCAAAAATCAGATAAATACATTTTTAGTAAAAAATTTTAATTTTTAAACAGAAAAAAACGAATTTTCAATCAAAGAGATGCGTCCTAAAAAATCAATTTTCAACCAATTCTTTTTATTTTCAACTAAACACTTAAACTTTCCACAAACAAAAAAAGAATTCTTAACCAAACAAGTCATAGTTAATATTTCAATAAAAAATATTTTGATTTTGAGTAAAACCAGGTGAATTATACTAAAAAAACATAATTTGCAACAAGGTATTTAAATCGAAAATCATAACATATCAATTTAAAATCAAATAGTAGAATTATTGGGCAAAAGTGGGGAATTTTCAAATGAAAAAATCAATTTTTAACTAAGAAAGATTTTTCAGTAAAAAAAATAATAATTTTTGACCCAAAAATTAAAATTTTGTTACAAAAAGGTTAATTTTAAACAAAATAGTTCCATTTTTAACAAAGAAGAATTTTTTCGACCAAAAAAGCCTAATTTTTAACAAAATATATAAATTTTCCACCAAATAATTAAATTTCCTATCACAAAAAATCAATTGTCATCCAAAAATGAAATAATAAATTTTCATTAAAAATCATGAATTTCCACCCAAAATAAATTTTCGACCGCATAGATGAATCTTTAACCAAAACAATTCGTTTTTACAACGTTTTCTCACGAAATATTTATTAGTTAAGTCCTAAATCAAAAAAGATGAATTTCTAACCAAACAAAGATATTTTCGAAAAAAAGAGATACATTTTTTAACCAAAGGGAAAAATTTAAATATAAGAAATATTTTTATTTCGTTACTGTTGAACAAATTTTAAACAACTTTTGGGCCAAATATTTCTAAATTCGCTTACCAAAATATTTAAACCAAAAAATGTGAATTTTGAAATGAAATAGTTGGGATTTCAAGATATAAAATCAAGTCTTTTAGAAACCATTTGACTTATAAACCCAAAAAGATGAATTTCCTACTAAGAAGTTAATTTTCAAACCAAAAAGGTAAATATTCAATTTAAAAAGACACCTTTTCCAGAAAAGAGTTGAATTTTCAACCAGGAAGGAGTTTTTCGTATTTTTTTTCTCAAAAAGATACTTACGAAGAAAGAGGTTTACTCTAAAAAAAGGCCTCAGGATCAACTTACCTGTAACATATGAAAAAAAAATCATTACATCTGGGCACATTTTCATTGAACACAGCTATTTTAAAATTAAAGATCAAATCATCGTCGACTGAAATACTGTTATTGTGAATCCTCTTTCGTTAAAGCTCCTTGGGCTTTAACGAACAAATTCTTATCGCACATCTCGTGGCTTACAGTCGATTTTTTCTGACTATTACTCAAATTTTATCTTTTATTTTCCATTTATTTTTATTTTTAGATACTGTAAAAACTGTATAATTTCAGTAAATTTGTATAATTAGAAATCATGGTATGTACTGATAATAGAAAAGACGTTTTTTCGTTTTCTTGGTTTTATATTTGAAATTTGTAGATAGAATGAAGTTGGAAACATTTTGTTAAATAAAATGTTATTGCATCTTGCGCCGATTTCCTAAAAAGCAAATTTTTTATTTACAATGCATTTTTATAACAAAAAATTATAAAAAATGTTTATGTTTTTCGGATGTGATGAGAATGTAAAAATCAAAAATCAATTCTGAACGAAAATTAAAACAGTAGACTTTCCGATTAAAATTCATTTTTAACCAGAAGATTATTAAATTTTCTACCAAAAAAGGCGAATGTTCCGGAAAATCAAAGAATTTACAACTAAATAACAATTAATTTTCATCAAGAAGAAAACTAATTTTCAACAAAATGGTCAAGTTTACAAAAAAATAAGTGCATTTTTAACCAAAAAGATCAATTCTTAAACAAGAAAATTAAATTTTTAGTAAAAAAGATAAATTTTTTGCATAAACAGTTTAGGTTCATTTTCAGTTGAAAGAATTAATTTTTAAGAAAATACCTGAAATTTCAATGAAAAAGTGAAATTTTTAACTATTAAAGATCAATTTTCATTTTAAAATATCCATTTTTAATAAAAGAATGGAATTTTAAAATAAAAAAGGTACATATTTTACCGAGCAGTTAAATTTTTAATTAAACAATACAAATTTTAAACAAAATTTAAAAAAAGTATTTTTACTTTTATGCAAGCAGTTAGGTTTTCAACTAGGAAGATTTGTTGGCTAACAAAGACGACGAACTTTTACTAAAATGCATGAATTTTCAATAGAGTAGTTGAATT
>JAWWLR010000149.1:309529-320650 GCA_035041075.1 Acraspis erinacei | reverse complement strand
ACAACGGCATAGATAAGGAATTTGTCGAAAGAAATTTTTTTTCTATGACAGCTTTTTAAATTAAGAACTTAATGATAATTTCAGAGAAAAGTTCAGAATTTATTTATCAATTTTATGATTTTTTAAAAACAATTTTAATAAAAAAATGCATTATTGGAACATTTGACGACGGAAAAATTCTTTTTTATTCCTAGACTGAAGTTGGAATAATTCATTATTAATAAAAACTAATTTTTCTGGCGCCAAATACTCTAATAATGAATTTCTTTATTAAATTCGTTTTAAAAAAATCATTATATTAATCAAAAAATTATTAATTTTTCTGAAATTATCATATAGTTCTTAATTTAAAAAATGACATCGAAAAAACGAATTATTGTAACGAAAAATAGCTGATTAATGCATTTGTTTATAATATTAACAATAACAAACTCAAACAGAATTTTCTTCATTATTATATTTTTTTATCGAAATTTCTTGTAATATAACTTAAAAAAAATTTAATTATGAAAAATCGTAAAAAGCATTCTTTCAAAAAATAATTTGTCTGCAAATTTTTTTTTTGTTTGTTTCTTTATCTAATATTGGAATATTATTAAGAAATGTTCACTCTTTGGTCTGTATGTTATTTTTAACCAAAAGATTTTAGAAGACAATTTTTATCCGATTTTAACTTTTTTTTAAATGAAAGCTAATACAATTTTGCATCGAAATGTCCTGTTCGATATTTACATTTTTGTTTATTTAATAAGAAAAAATAAAAATAAAAATGTTGACTTTTGAAGTATACTGTTTCAAAAAAATTCTTTGATTCAATCAAAAATACTGAAATCAACTATCTAAAAACGATTTCCAATAGCAATGCAAACGTTAAAAAATTTATTGAATTGTTTATAAACAAATAAGTGAATGAAAATAATTTCGTGAAGATTGACGGCAACTTCACTGGATTTGCACTAAATTTAAACAATTTATGGACCAAAAGAGTTTTTTAGATGAATTAATAAAAGTTAATAAATAATTTGTGATTTTAAAAGCAAGTTTTCTATACAAATATCCATATCAGGTATTGTTGATGAATTACTTGGAAATTAAAACGTAACTGTCATATTAGTTCCCCAAACAAAATTTAATCATTGTTTAAACTACCTTAATTAACAAATGCACTATTTGGCTATTTAGGGAGAAAAAACTTGATTTTTTACATGCAATTAGCTGTAAACAACTAACTTCTAAATTTTTAAAAACACTTCCGTGATATTAAACAATTTATTATTATAAACAACCATTTTTTAAACAAATATGTATCATTTTTTGTATTTATAAATAAAATACCACTTTTTCACGGAATTAACAGCGAGTTATTTATATACCAAAAAACAAGTTTAAAAGCTGAAAAATAGCAAAATAATGCATTTGTTAATTAAGGTTAGTTAAACAATGATCAATCGTTCTTGATTCCTAGCAAAAAATCATTTCTAAATAACTGGCTGCTAACTGCGTAAAGAAAGCGATATTTTATTTATAAATACATAAAATGATAAAAATTTGTTTATACAATTGTTATTTATAATAATAAATTGTTAACTGTTATTAAATTGTTTCTGAAAATTCAGAAGTTAGGTATTTACACTTAATTGCATCTAAAAAATCAAGTTTGTTCCTCCAAAAATAGCCAAATAGTTCATTTGGTAATTAAGGTAGTTTAAACAATTATTAAATTTTGTTTGGGGAACTAATATGGTAGTTAGGCTTTATTTCAAGCAATATATGATCGACTTGATAGAAAAAAAATTATTTAATCCATCAACAATACCTGATATGGATATTTGTTTATAAAAATTTCTTTTAAACAACAAAGTATTTATTAACTTTAATTAATTCAACTAAAAAACTCTGTTTGTCCATAAATTGTTCAAATTTTTTGCGAATACAGTGATGAATCGCCGCCAACCCCCAGGAAACCATTTTCAATCATTTATTTGTTTATAACAAATTTAATAAATTTTCTAACATTTGGCTTGCGATTGGATATATTTTATGGATAGTTGCTTCCAGCTTTCTAGGTATTTTTGATTGAATCAAATCATTTTTCAAAAACCGGTATACTTCAAAAGTCAATTTTCTTTTAATTTTCATAAGTAAATAACAAAAAAAAAATTTTTTTAATCGGCCATGACAGTTCGATGTGAAATTATATTAGCCTTCATTTAAAAAAAGTTGAAATCGGATAATCATTTTCTTCTAAAAATCAATTTGTGCACGAACTTTTTTTTTACCCGAATGTGGGGTGAAGGTAGTGGATGTGACGGGAAATGTCGGATGGGGAAGTATGAGAAAATTAAAAAAGGGTAGTAGGGAAAAGGAGAGAAAGTGATGAAGGGAATGTGAGGAAGGGTAGGTGACGTGAGGATAAATGAGGAAAATAGAATTTATGGGAGGGGACCTAGGGAAAGTGAGGGGTGAGGAGCTAATGGAAGGGACGGAAAATGTCGGATAGGGAGGAGTGGGAAAATGAGGAAAGCAGAAGTAAAGGAAATGAAGAAGAATAAGGAAAGGTTAAGTAGGGGAAGTGTGTGAAAATGAGAAGAAGGGAACTAGAGTTAGTGAGGATTGATGAGGGAAGGTGAAGTAGAGAAAACTAGGAGAGAGGGTTAAGAGACGGTGAGGAGAATGATGAGACAATTAGGGGAAATAAGGGATAATAGAGAAGGAGAAGTAAAGGGATGAAAACTAGAGGAAGTGAGGAGAAGGAAAAGAAAATTTGGTTAGGGGAGTAGGGAAAGGTGTGTGCTGTCTAGTAAAGATAGGAAAGGAAGGGGTAGATGGTGAAGAAGATGGAGTTGGTCTATCTAGCTCTTTACCAAGAAGGAGAAGTGAGGTGAAATAAGGGTAGATGAACCAGGGAAAATGGGTAGGTGATGTGAAGGGAGATGAGAGGAGGGTCACTGCAGGTACGAGGGTAAATAAGTAGAGGGGTTATTTAAAGTGAAATGAAAGTGAGCGAAAATTAGGTTGATGATTGTAGGAGAAGTGAAGAGATAGAAACTAGTGGAAGCAGGGGTAGGGAACTAGCGGAAGTGAAGCAAATGAAGGAGGAAGTGAAAGGGAGAGTAACGGGAAATTTTGGGTGGTAAAATAGAGGAAGAGAAGTATCGTCTGGATAATTAAGGAGAGAGAGAAGTAGATGAGAAAAAACTGAATAAGGTTGAAGTGTCGGGACGTGAAGAAGGCCAATCCAGGAGGAGTAGGGGTCGTAAAGAATAAGAGCGGGAAATTTGAAAAACTTAAATACCATCTTACCAGGTTACAAAACCTTTTTTTGATATCGCATTTTACGAAAAAAAATTTTTAAAATCGAGGAAAAAAACTCACGATCCAAGCTCAGTGCTAATGACAAACAAACAAGTGGCACGTGTCTCGTTACACTTGGTGGACTCGTACGTGCCTATCTCATGTATTGTTTCACAGGTGGGTACTATGCAGTCTGTACGGATTTAATTTTTCTCTTTGTCGATCCTTCTTGTCCCTGCATTTATGGTGTGAAATTTATGTGCGAATATGCATGCAAAAGTAAACATGTAGTAAACTGTCTCGTATTTCAGAATCCCATTAAGAAGAAGAGCCTTAAGGTGATTAGCTCCATTGTTACCTTTCAGCTGATAAGCATCCATCGTTCTAGGAAGGATGTCAAAATCCGTAATTGCAAATTGCTTTATACAATTTGGAAGGCATCGTTAATTAATTTATAAATGTTAATAAATTTTTTATTTTTTCCGATTTTCTTTCGAGTTTAAAGCTAGAAGCAAACCAAAGAGACTAATTTTCCAAAAATCGTTAAATTTTCAATCTTAAAATAAGAATTCTCATCAAAAATGTACATTTTCAACAAAAAAAGTTAATTTTTAACCAAATATTTGAATTTTTAGCCAAATACTTAGATTGAACAAAAAATACAATTTTGACCCGAAATGACGAATTTTTAATAAAAAAGTTCATTTTCAATCTTATAGTAAGATATTGAACCAAATACTTGAATTTACTACCACAGCAGTTGGATTTTCATCCAAAAAAAAAAAGCAAAAAATTGTTCAATAAATAACATTAATTTTGAGCAAAATAGTTTAATTTTCAATAAATAAATATAAATTTTCAATCAAAAAGAGCATATTCATGTCTTCAGTTTGAATTAATTACTTTTCTTTCAAAAACGAATTTACAACAAAGTATTAAAATGTTTAAACAATGAGATGCATTTTCAAATAAAACGATGAATCGTCAAGCCAAAAATAATTTTTAATAAAGGATTTTATCTTTAAACCAAGTTGTGGAAATTTGAAGCAAAAGACTAGTTTTTTTACAAAAAAAGTTAAATTATCAACCCGAAAGTATGATTAAAAAATAAAAGTTGCACTTTCAACCAAGAAAATTAGTTTCCTATCAAAAAAGACGAAATTTCAACAAAATACAAGAATTTTCAATCCGATAGTTCACTTTACAACTAAGAAACCAAAAAATAAAAATAATTTAGTATTTAGTTGAAAAGAATTAAGTTTCATTAAAAAAATCATTTTTAACTAAAAAGTTTATTTTCAACCAAGAAAAGGCTTTTAAAAACACTGTTAATTTGGAACCAATTAGTTCTATTTTGAACCAAATAAAGATTGCATTCATAATAAAAAGATAAATTACCAAGAAAATTAGAATATTGGCTTGAAATATTTCAGACATTTAAAAAATCTTCTAAAATTTTTTTAAAGATTAATTTTTTAAAGTAAAATCTTATTTTGAATTTTTTGCAGAAATCTTAAGAAATTTTTTTATTTTATGGAAATTATTCAAAATCCTTCAAAACTTTCATCTTTTTATTTTGGAATCTTAAAAAATCTAAAATTTGGCTCTATTTTTTTGAAATTTTGGCAAGTTTTGAATTATTTTTGATAATTTTTCCAAACTTCTAAATATCTTTTAAAATGCTTTGAAGTTTTCCTAAATTTTGGAAAACCAACCAAATTAACAATCAATTGCTTTTAAATCTTCTAGGTTTTTTCTGCATTTTTAGAAAACTTTTGAAACTTCTTGTAATCTTTTAAACAATTTCTTCATAAATGAAATTTTTAATTATTTGTTTTAGTTTCTTTTCAAATTAATTTTTAAAAATAAAAAATCATTGGATTGTTTGCTCAGAATTTTAAAAAACATTTTTATTCTCTTAAAGCCTCTGAACATTCTTAAGAAGCTTCTTTCTTTCGCCGGTACCGGCAATTTTGTTGTTACCGGTAAGGAAAATTTTTTTTATCGGTTCCAAAAACGTTTCCGCTGTGTAAATTATTATATTCTTAGTCTTTATCCACAATAAATCTTTTTGGTTGAAAATTCATCTTTTTGTATGAATTTAACTGTTTTCAACCTAAAATAAATAATATTGTTTATAGAAATATCAACTATCACATTTTTTGTCGAAATTTTTTTGTTTACTTTTTACAATTTTCATCTTTGGTTCAAAGTTAAACTATAGGGCTGAAAATGAACTTTTTTGTCGGAATTTTAATTTGGCATGTTCATAATCATCAAAAAGCTTTTTGAATTTTCTCAAAAACCTGCGAAACATTAAATTTAAAGAACTTTACAAACAAATAAAGTTTGAAAATAATCAGTATTTCGCCTTAACCAGTGGCGAACGAACCAGTAACCAGTGTCTAACCAGCCAATATCTATTGGCTAACTAGCTAATAACTAGCGACTGAACAGCCAATAAATAACGGCTGACCAACTAATAATTAGCGGCTAAACAGCCAATAACTATCGGCTGAGTAGACAATAACTAAAGGAGGATCAGCCAGTAACTAGCGAATGACAAGCCAATGACTAGTGGCTGACCAACTAATAAGTAGTGGCTGACCAATCAAAAGCTAACGGCTGACCAGCTAGTAACTATTGGCTGACGTGCCCTAACTAGTGGCGAACCAACCAGTAACCAGGGGCTGACCAACCAATAACTAAAGACTGACCAGATAATAACTAGCGTCTGAGCAGCCAGTAACTAACGGCTGACCAACTATTAACTAGCGGCTAAGCAGTCAATAACTAGCGGCTGAGCAGCCAATAACTAAAGGCGGATCTACCTGTAACTAGCGAACGACAAGCCAATGACGAGCGGCTGACCAACTAATAGCCAGTGGCTGACCATCAAAAAACTAACCGCAGACAAGCCAGTAATTAGCGACTGACCCGCCAATAACTAACAGTCGACCAACTAATAACTAGAGGCTGAGCAGCCAATAACTAGCGGCTGGCCATCCAATAACTAACGGCTGACCAACTAATAACTAGTGGCTGACCAGTCAATAACTAACGGCAGACCAGCCAGTAACTAGCGACTGACAAGACAATAACTAGCGGCTGACCAGCTAATAACTAGTGGCTGACCGACCAAAATCTATTGGCTGATCAGCCAATAACTGGACGCTGATCATTCAGTAACTAGCGGCTGACCAAACAATCTGGCTTGAGCCTACCAAAAATCAATGTTACGCTTTTGGCACTTTTCAGAAAGTCAGATGAACTTATAAAAATGGCTTCAAAAGGTATCAGAGAGTTATAATAAGTACACAAACAAGTTTCAACCCTTTCTCGAAATAGTCTAATTGGTCTAATTGGTCTAATTTCCAGGACCGATAATTGCACCGAGGGTTTCTCCTAATGAAGAGGGCGAGCCGAATCGAGCCCATTACAAAGCGAATAATTTAGCCTCGAAAGGACTCGCAGATTACAGGGTCTACTTAGGCGGATATTACCACACAATCAACTATAAAATTTATTCTCTGCGCATCATTCGCCTACGTACCCACGGATACGCCGCGTTTGTGATTCATGCTTCTTCCACTTCTATGTGGTCCCGTTTTTTGCCCGTGCCACTCGGGAATTTGCGAGTATAATTGTCGGAGGACTTTTCAAGAGTTCTTCTGTTATCTCACCACAAACATTCACCTTTTTCCCACCACTCTCGAGGGTCAGACTCAAATAAAGTGGAGAGCATCAAGCTGATCTTGTGCTATGTATATGTACTAGATGCTAATCTGAAAGAAAATAGAGGAAATTGTTCTCCTGTTTACATGAAGGATAACATTTTGTACGAGATTACGGAAAATTGTAAGCTAAATAACCCGCCATTGCCTATTTCGTGGCCAAGCATTTCGTGGTTACTACAAAATCCGAATTTCGAAATTACGTGGTTGGTCAAAAAAAAAATTCTAAACGAAAAGTGTAAAAGTTTTTTCTTCCGCTACATTTTTTTGTTGCAAGCAGTTAAATTAGTTTAATCCTCAAAAAACACATTGATTTTCAAACAAGAAGGAGAAACCTTTACCAACAGAGTTAAATTTGAACAAAAAAGATGTTTCAGTCAATAAAGAAAAAAACCTGATTCAAAATGTCTAATTATCAAACCGAAAAAGACTATTTTTCCACCCAATAAATAATTTTTTGACTTAGAAGATCAATTTTAAGCAAAAATTGAATAGTTATACTTTCAGATAAAAAAATTAATTTTCAAGTGATTAATCTTTAAGCAACATTTTTTTCGCAAATAATTGAATCTTCTGGTCGCAAGATTAATTTTACAAAAAGAAAGATACTTTTGAAACCAGATACTCAGGAAAAAAATTTATTCATTCAAAGAAAATTGCTTTGAATAAATGAACATTTTTATTGGCTCCCTGTCAAAGAAAAGCGTCTTTGATCCATAAAAATTTCTTCGGATTCAAAGAAATTATTTAGGTTCAAACCAATCATTGTTGTTAAAAATCTTCTTTGTTTTTAATTACGTAAAGTTGTTTCATATTTTAGGTTTGAAATTTTGAAAAGAAAAACCACAGATAATTTCTTTTATAATAAGAAAATTCATAAAATCAGTATTTGAATTAATAAACATTTGTGCTTTTTAATTTTCTATCAAAATTTTTCCAAAAAAATTTAATTTTTTAATAAATTAGTAAAGATATTACACATGTTTCAAGTCAGTACTTTTTATCAAAAATTAGTATTTTTTTTAAAACGAATTTTAGTATAAATCATAAAGTTTTAAGCTAGAATTTAAAAATAAAAAAAATAGGTGCATTAGTAGATCATCGGAGTTTATAAAAAAAATTATATTTCAAATTTTAAACATTTTTTAACAATAAACGATTTTTAATTTTGTTCTTTTTGGTTCTTTTTGTTGAAAATTAATATATTCTGTTGAAAATTCGTCCAATCTTTGTGATTGGAAATTTAACTATTCTACTAAAAATCTTTTTTTTTTTGCTTGTTAAAAAATAATTTTTGTAACTAAAAATGTATGTAATTATTCCATTTTTGATTAAAAATTGAGATTTGAAATTCAAATTTTTATTGAAAAATTATCTTCTCTAGTTAAAAATTCGTGTATCTGGTGTATTATAAAAGTTCACCATTTTGGTTAATGATTGAACTATTTTGCAAAAAAAATCATTTTTTTGTTGGATTTGTCTGGTTAAAAATTCGTTTCTTACTTAAAATGCTAAATTTGAAAACTGAAAATTTGACTGCTCCATTTGTTCAATCGAAAATGATCAATCGAAAAAAAATACAATTTGTATTTCTTTTGGTTTATATACAGGGTGCCCAAAAAGTAACGAAACATCTAAATAATTTTCCAGGTAAAATATTTTTTCAAAAAGGTCAAGGTCAAGGTCATTCTTGGACTAACTTTTAACGAGGAATCCAGTGGTGACCTTGATTTTCACCTTAAGCTTGACCTTGAATATTATTTCAACGTTAACTTTGACTTTCAGCTGAAGTTGAAGGTCATCCTTGACCCATGACCTGTGTACATGTTTGGACGTAAAATTTCCTGCTCTTTCGATTGTTGTTGTAAAAAATAGGGGTTCCGATTTTTAAAAATCAAGTTGACCTTAAAATAACCTTGAAGATCAAATTAAATGTCACCACTGTATTCCTCGTAAAAGTTGTTTCAAGATTGACCTTGACCTTTTTGAAAAAATATTTTACCTGGAAAATTATTTAGGCGTTTCGTTCCTTTTTTAACACCCTGGATATTGTATAATTATTCAAACGGGCGCCAAAGTTTGTGTCGTAGTTTACTAAGTCTCAGATCGATTCGATCTGTCTTTTCCTTGCAATCTATGGTTCAAATGTTTGATTTAATCACGGTGTGTTTGTATCGTAAACTTGAGCATGGATAACAAGTAGTCACTGAGGAACGAAGATCCATCGATGACTTAGGATCCTAGTTGTTAACAATAACATTTGCATTTTGTTACATGAGTAGAAATTTCGTCGGATCAACAGGTGCTTCTGAAGCCCAACTTCTGTTCCTAGCAAAATTCCCAGATATATTTTTGTTTGAAACTGTATTAAAACAAACTATTATTAAGTATTTCCTTTCCCGCTATCTTATACATCGATGACTTAGAATGCTATTTTTTAAGAGTTCGTTGTTCGTGGCGTACATCCCTTCTTGGTTCAACAGATGGTTTTTGAAGTCCAACTTCTCTTTTTAGAACAATTTGATAATATTTCTTTGAAGACTGTATCAAAAACAGCTATTTTTTACTATTTAATTTTCACCTCCTTGCATCTTACTCCTTACGTACATTCTCCGTCAGATAAACAGATGATCATCGATGTTATTATTAATGACATTTGCTTCTTGTTCCTTGGGGTTATATTTTTTGTTTTAAGAGATGGTTCTTAAACTAGACTTCTGTTTCTAGGAAAATTAGAAAACATTTCCTTGGAAGCTGTATTAAAACATCTATTTTCTACAATTTTCTTGACTGCTATATTATTCATCTGTGACTTACGATGCTAGGTATTGATAATAAAAATTGCATCTTGTCCCTTGTATACCTGTACATCCTCCACCCGATCAACAGATGGTTTTTGAAGTCCAGCTTTTCTTCATAGCAAACTTTAAAAATATTTCTTTAAAAACTGTATAAACAACAACTTTAGTATACTATTTTGTTTCCGCTTTGTTATAAATTTATGACTTAGGATGTCATTTGTTAAGAATGAAATTTACTTGTTATTCCTTAGGGAAATATTTTTTTGGTTGAATAGATTGTTTCTAAGCCAGACTTCTGTTCCTGGCAAAATTTGAAAATATTTCGTTATAAGCTGTCTTAAAAACAAATTTTTTATTATCTGATTGTCCGCTATCATATCCATAGACGAATTAGGATGCTAGTTATTAATAATAATAATTTCATCTTTTATTTAATATTTAATTGTCCAGTATATTGTTTATAGAAGACTTGGATGTTTGTAGCTAACATTAACATTTCCATTTTATTCCTTGTGGACGTCTTCCATCGGATAAACAGATGGTTGTTGAAAGCCAACTTCTCTTGTTAGAAAAATTTTAAAATATTTCGTTGGAACCTACAAATAAAGCTCGATTTTTACTATTAGTTCGTAGATTATCGTATACGTCGATGACTCATGATGCTAGTTATTAACAATAACATTTGCATCTTGTTCCTTGCATACAAGCTCGGCTGTATCAAGAGACAGATTTTGAAACCCAAATTTTGTTCCTAGCATAGATCCTCTGTCGGATAAACAAATAGTTTTTAAGTCCAAGTTCTGTTCCTAGCAAAATTTGAAAATATTTCGTGGCAAACAGTATTAAAAAAACGATCTTTTACTATCTAATTGTCCGCTACGGTACACATTTTTCGAAATTTGAATCAACGAATCAACCACATACGACTCTTGCTGTATTATAAATTTTGCACACGATCCTGAAAAGCCTCTAGCTCTCTTCTTAAATGTCTCTTTCATTTGTTCTCTAATGTTACTGTGAAACATGCTGAGAGAAGGGATTTGAAGATTCCTTATATACTAATTGGTGAAAGTTTTTGGATTTGTGAGAAACGGCATGGTGCTTAATAACTCGACTTAGAAACATTCAAAATTAAAACTAAAAGCAGGAAAATATTCTGTTTTAATAAGATCAAAATTGGGATTGGATGAATTTAAACAATATCTATACCTTTCTCTTTTTATCTTTAATCATCTATTTCGGTGCCCCGAATCACTTTGGATCTTTGAAATCTTTTGAAAGCTTTAAAATCA
>JAWWLR010000149.1:296094-309429 GCA_035041075.1 Acraspis erinacei | reverse complement strand
CGAGTACTCAATCGCGCATATTGCGCAATATTATTCATTCCCATTGGAAACGAGTCTGCTCGGACTGAATTTCCTATAATATTTTTCCTTAGGATAGAATTAATGATTACAATAGGTTTTATAATTAAAAAATTCTTTTTCAATATTTTAGCAACCTTCCACTTGTGAAACAATAGAAACAAAATTAATTCCTATATAATACTTATCCACTAAAAATGAACTAATTTTTAGGGAATTTCTATTCACTATTGCAGCGAGTCACATCTTGCGAATAAAAAGGATTATTATCTCTTTATTATTGGACGCACTTCGTTTCTACGAGAAAATGCACTTCTATGCCCCTAATAATCCGGTCAGTTATATACCAACAATAAAGTCGGATAATAATGGACTGCCATGATACTTTCCGAGACATTTTACCTCAATAAAGAGTCTTTTAAGCCAGGAGAAAAATCAATCTCAACGCTAAAATTTCTATCTCGAATGTCAAATAAAAAGTGCTTTTAATTATCATAATAATTTAAAAAGTATTTCGATACACACGGTGACCCATTTTAATCTATAATCCCAAATATCTTCTAAAATGCTTTATCTACGAAGAAATGGTTCGGACAATGGTTGGCCAGAACCGAGGGGGACTGTACCATCAATTTTGACCTTGAGGTCAATTTTCAAGGTCAAATGGAGGTAAGTCCCTTCTCTTAAATTAGAACCTCTATTTTTGATTCTGGATTTGAAAAAGCGGGAAATTTCACTTAAAAAAGTATTATAGAAAAATGGTTTTTGTGACCTTGAAAAGGTAAAAAATTAAAGTGAAATATCTGAGAAAAGACGAGCTATTTTCTAAAGTGCCTTATCTACGAAGAAAAGGTTCAGACGAAGGTTGACCTAGACTGAGACATTTGACTGCACAATCAATTTTGACCTTGAGGTGAATTTTCAAGGTCAAATGGAGGTAAGTCCCTTCTCTTAAATGAGAACCTCTATTTTTGATTCCGGATTTGAAAAAAGCGGGAAATTTCACTTAAAAAAGTATGTATAGAAAAATGGCTTTTTTGACCTTGAAAAGGTAAAAAATTAAAGTGAAATATCTGAGAAAAGACCTGCTATTTTCTAAAGTGCCTTATCGGCGAAGAAATGGTTCGGACAAAGGTTGACCTAGACTGAAACATTTGACTGCACAATCAATTCTGACCTTAAGGTCAATTTTCAAGGTCAAATGGAGGTAAGCCCCTTTTCTTAAATGAGAACCCCTATTTTTGAAGTCAGATTTGAGAAAAGCGGGAAATTTCGCGTCAACAGTGGTTTTTGTGACCTAGAAAAGGTAAAAAATTACAAAAAGAATTTTTCCACTGGTCATTTTTGACGTGAAATTTCCCACTCTCTTCAAATCCACAGTCAGAAATTAGAGGTTCTCATTTAAGAAAAGAGTGATACCTCCATTTGACCTTGAAAAATTGACCTCAAGGTCAACCTTTTTCGAAAACCTTTCTTCGTAGATAAAGTATTTTATAAAATATCTGTTCATTACTCAGACATTTGGATGAGTCACTGAAAAGAATTCTTTAATGCTTTTTAAGTTATAAAATGATTAAATTCTTATAAGCTGATTTTTTACAACATTAAATAACATTTAAATTAAATTTTAATTTTTCTTTATTTAGGAACAAAAATTAAATGTTTATAATGTTTATAAATGATATCTTTTAAATGGCTTAATGTTTAATGAAAATTCATGTAAATCTTTTTTAATTTCTTCCAATCCCTTCATATCTTTAGAAATATTTATCAATCCATTAAAATTTGTTTCAATTCTTTGGCAAAATCACAAAAAAATTTCAATTTTATTTTTTTCTCTCTTTGAGTCTTTGTAAAAAAATTTGACATTCCTTGAAATCTTTGAAAATTATACCAAATTTGTTTACATCCTAATCAATTTGTTATGTTTCTTGATACTCTATGCAATTTTTTAAGATAACATAAAAAATTTTTAATCCTTTAAAATTCTTGCCATTCATTCATATGCTTTGAAATTTTGCAAATCTATAAATATCAGAAATAAAATTTAATTTATTCAGTAAAGTATCAATAATTGGAATAATCTAGGGTATAAATTAAATAAATTTATTCATTATGTTTTTAGAGAAAAATCCGCTTAAATCCCTAGAAATTTTTTCAATCCCTTGAAATCCCTGGAGATTCAATGAATTTATAAATCTTCTTAACTTCTTTGAAAAGTTGAAAAGTTGCTGATAAGTCGACTGAAATCTTTTTTGGATGAAGACTATTTTTTGTGAAAATTGGTCAACTGTTTCGTTAAAAATTTAACTGTTTCCTAGAAAATTTACTCTTTATTTAAAATTCGGATTTTTCTGTTGAAAAGTCAATTGGAATCTTTTCGGATGACAATTTGACTCTTTTTTTGAAAATTGATCTTTTCGATTTGAAAATACACCGGTTTTAGTAGAATTTTTATTTTACTTTGACAAAAAAGTCATACTTTATGGTAAAAATTCGAGTGCTTAAAAGAAAATTAACTTATTGTTTACAATTTTGATGTTTACTTTCATAGATATAAATACAACTATTTGGTTGTAAATTCAACAATTTTGTTGAAAAACAATAATTTTTTATTCAAAGTTCTCCTGCTTTGTTGAACATTTAACTATTTTGTAGAAAAATTACTTCTTTAAACGTACTTTTTTGGTATTGAAAAGAGAAATGAAATCCTTTCTGGATAAAAATTCCACTATCTTACAACAAATTTTTCTTAAATTAAATATTCATCTGTCTTAAGAGTAATTTCATCTTTCTTGGATAAAAATTAAAATTTCAGTTCTAGAATTCAACTTATTTTTTAGTTTATCCTATTTGGTTAAAAAATTATTTTTTTTTTATTGGAAATTTAATTCTTTTCGTAGAAACTTACTTTCGCTTGAAAATTCATATTCTCATCTTGAAAAAAAACTGGAAGCATTTCGGAATGAAAATTGAACTCCTTTTTTTTAATGAGTTTTGTTTTGTTTTAAATAAAAATTCATCTGTTTTCAGAAGAATTAAATTTTTTACAAAAAGATAACTATTTAGTAGAAAATTAAACAATTTTGTTAAAAAAATCAGTTTTGGTTAAAAATTGCTCTTTTTGAATTCAACATTTATTTTATTTTTCGTCCAAACTTATTTCTTGTTCAAAAATTGATATTTTGATCATGAAAAGTCAAACGAAATCTTTCTTAACAGAAAATTCAACTGCTTTTTTTGAAAATTTATCTTTTCGATTTAAAAATTCACCTTCTTAAGTAGATTTTTTTTAATTAAACCTGTTAATTTTTTAAATTTAAATTAATTTTTAATGTTTTGAAAAATTTATCTTTTTAGTTCATTTTTGTTGGGTAAAATGCATCAATTTCGTCGAAAATTAATCTTTTGCGAAAGTCATATTTGCTGTTTGAAAATTCAATTTTTGTAGAGAAAATTCGTCCTTTTGCTTTAAGGATCAACAATTTAGATAAATTTTAATTTCTTTTTTGAGGGAAAATTCTTAATTTGTTAAAAATTCGATTTTTTGGTTTTAAAATTATATTTTTTTATATAAATTATAACAATTTTTGTTGACAATTATCTTTTTGGAAGGAAAATTCAACTATTATGTTAAAAATCTAATTATTATTTTGAAAATTTAAGTACTTTGTTAACAAGCCATCTTTTATAGCGGAAGGGACATTTCTTTGGTTAAAATAAATTAATAAATTTAAAAAATTTTAAATATAACTAAAAATTACATTCTCTAAAATTGAATTAAATTAAATTATTAAAGTGCTAAAGAAAAATATTTTAAATTGATAGACATTTTTTAATTCCTTAAAATCCTTGAGGATTAAATTAATTCGAAATACCTTAAAATCTCTTAAAACCGGGAACAACTATAAAATTCCTTGACATTTTTGTAATCTCTTGAAAATCTTCGGAATCGCTTAAATTCTCTTGAAATCTTTTAAAAACTTTAAAATCCTCTAAAATCATTTGAAACCAAAAAAATTTATTCTGTATAGTATTAATCATTTGAAATTTCTTGAATATTAATTAAAGTAAATTTATTCATTGAAGTTCTGAAGAAAAAATCTTTTAACTCCCAAAGATTTTTTGAATCCCTTGAAATCCCGGAAGATTTAATAAACTCATCAAATGTTGCTAAAATCCTTGAAATTATTTAAAAACCTTTAAATTCTTGGAGATTTAATAAATTCATTAAATATTGTTAATTTCCTTTAAATAAATTAAAATCCCTTGACATCTTTGAAAAATGTAAAATTCTTCTAAAATTCCTTGAAATAAAATTTAATTTATCCTGCAGAGTATCAATCATTTGAGATACCTTGAAATACCCTGAAATCTTTGGAAATCCTACAAAATTCTTTGAAATCCCTTAAAACTTCTTTCGAACTTTAAACTAATTTTTTTTTAACTTTACCAATTCCCCTAAAATCCTTTTAGAAGCTTGAAAATTTGTACAAATCTCTCGAATTTTATTGAAATTTTTTGAAATCCTTTAAAATTTCATAATATAGTATTTGGAAATTTTTCAGATTCCATGAAATTTTTATTATTTCTGACGAAATCTTCAAATCTATGAAAATTCTTGGCATTGAAATTAAATGAAACTTATTAAAGAAAGTTCTTTAAAAAAATTGTATCCCTATAAATCTTCTGAAATTTCTTGAGATATTTTTAAATCATTTGAAGACATTAAAATAGCTAGCAATTGTTTCAAATTGAATTTATTTTCGAAAGTTTACTAGAAACATATGGATATCTTTGAAAACTCCTACAAAATTTTTTAAAATCTTTTGAAATTTTTGAATCTCTTGAAATCCTGTAGAATACCTTAAAATCCCCGGGAATATTTGGAAATCTTTCAAATCCTGTAAGCTCCTTCGAAATGTGTCCAAATTTATTACAATTCCCAGCAATATTTTTAAATCTCTGGGAAACTAATTAAATGTTTTAAAATTAATTGAAATATTTAAAACTACCCTAAAATTAAAATAAAAGGCCTCATAATTTGTTGGCATAAAATTTGTCAATATTCTAACATTATTTCTATAATAATGTTATTATAATAATTTTCTATAACGATTTATCTATAATCGCAAAAAACGATAAGAAATTTATTAGGGGAATATTTTTAGTAGGTAGGATTACAAGGTATTGTATTGCTGAATGTTTTAACTTTTATTTTTATAATACAAATATTGAAATTCTTTACAAGGAAAGAAGTATTATTAGTTTATTTGATAAATTTGAAAAAGGACCATCAGGAAGCGTGTTAAAAAATGTTCTCAAATTCAAAAAATTGTCTAAAGAATTTAATTTAAATTGCATTATATTTATTTTGTTCGTTTTTTTGAAATAGAAATTCAATCATTTTTTCAACGTTAACCCGTACCCCCGGGCTTTTGAAATTAAAATGGGGTTTTAAATGGGAAAAGCTCGATTTTCAAAAAAGTTAAAAAAAGAACTACTTGTTATACATTTTTTGTGAATTAAAGTATTGTCACCTCTTAAGAAGTATTTTAGGAATCGTTTAAACAATTGGTTCAGCATGATTTATTTTCAATCGATAATTGACGAGTTTTAACGTATATTTTTAATAACTTCAAATTGTTTAAACACTTATTATTTGTTTAAACAATCCCCCCCATGAATCGTGAAAAGTTATTATCTTTCGGAACAAAACGCACATCTTTGATGAATGTCAGGAGTAGTAATTCTTGTTTTACTTATTTGGTAATTATTTAAACAATTTTTTCTCCATAAAGTCGTAAAAAGTTATTATTTTCTGGAATTAATAACACAATTAGCGGATGTTGAGAGTAATATTTTTCTAAATGATATTCAGCATTTTTTTAAGCAATTTTAGTTTATTTAATTAACTTAATTAATAATAATAATAATAATATTTAGTTATTCATATGTTTGAAATAATTTGAAAATATCATAGCCAAAAAAATATTATTCTCAAAATGCGTTAATTGTGTCATTAATTGATGAAAAGAACAAATTTTCACGATTTACAAAAAAAATGTTTAAACAAGAAAAATTGTTTAAAAAAATGTTAATTATTTTTAAAAAATTACTAATTATTCTGGAGAAAAAATATTACTCCTAAATTTCTTCAATTGTGTCATTAATTCCAGAAAGTAATAATTTTTCACGCTTTACAAGGGGAAAAATTGTTTAAAGAACTCAAAATTGTTTAAGTAATTACCAAACATCCTTAAAAAATATATTGCTTTCAGCATTCTTTAATTGTGTTATTATTTCCAGAAAATAATGACTTTTTACGACTTTAGGGAGAGAAAATTGTTTAAACAAATAAAAGTTGTTTAAATAATTACCAAATAAGTTAAAAAAAGAAATACTACTCCTGACATTCATCAACTTTGTACGATTTATTCCGAAAGATAAGAACTTTCCACGATTTACAAAGGCAACAAAATTGTTTAAACAATTTAATCCTATTAAAAATATACTTTAAACTAGTCAATTACACAGCCACACAAAAAAATATTTTTCCTGATCTGGAGGTCAGACCATGTTTACTATATATGTTTGGGGTCGCTGAATCGGAATCCGAGGTCCAAAACCCCCCAGCACGTCTGGAGGTCAGATCACGTTTATTATATGTTTTTGGGGGTTTTTGGACCTCGAATTCGGTTTCAGCGACCCCAAAATGGATGGAACGCACAGTGCGGGAAAACTCCTTTTTTGTACAAAGATCGCCTGAAAGCACAAGTTTTAATGGGTTTTTATTTGTTCTTAGAATTCTTCATATGCTGAAAATTCCTTGATCCATGTCAACATTTGTTTGAAGCTAAATATAATTCTGACTCGGAACAGCGAATTTTGGGAAATAAATGTATATTTAACTTGGAAGGGGGGATTTACGAAAATAATTATAATTTAAACTTTAAAAAATGAATTGAATAGTGGCAGTACAGAGCTAGATAACGAACATGTTTCCGAAAGTGAGTTTATTGCATAAATAATTCTTAAAAAATCAAATACAACTTTTTTCAAAAGTTGTGAAAAGTTTGTTCAAATTCTCATTTTTTAATATAGTAATCAACAAAAAAATTTAAACAAATTTTACTTAAAATTTTATCTTAGGATTTAAGCGTTATAATCTTTTTTTTTCTTTCCTTCAGAATCGATATTTTTAAAATTATTATTGTTTATTGAAAGAAAAATAATATTTGTTTGGGTTACATTAGATTTCTATTTTCTGGGGGAAAAAAATCTCGGTAAATTTTTATTTAAAAAAAATTGGAAATCAATATTTCAGGAGTAATTTTTAGTTTATATTGAAACTGAACATTTTATATTTTCATCGAAATCCGCAGCCGAGCCTGTTCTAGTTTGTGGTCAGTGTCGCTTTGAGATTTTCGACTAACCCTATTTTCTCGACACATTTGTTATTTAACAAACCAAATTTTAATACATTTTGTTTAACTTTTCAGTGATTACATTTCTTTTAAGTGATTCAAATGCTTTAAAACATACGATAAGGAACTAAAAATACTATCTAGTTGTTTAGAGTAATAAAAGAAAGTCTTTATAATCTTATAAACAAACTAATGAAAAAAGTAATTTTTTCTTGATTTGCGATGATTAGGTATTTAAAATTTTATAGGTTTTGTTTAAAATATCAAAGATGTTAATGCGCGCTTACAAGTTAAGAATAGCTGCTGTTTGCCAATTATTTAAACAATTTCTATATAAAATAATATTTTAACTATTTTTTCATGAATAAACTTTTTTTTTGTGTGGCATTTACAAGAATAAGCCATTTTTATAAACAAATGCACTTTATGACTATTTTTTATGAATTGGCAGGTCTGCCCCACACTCACTGAAGTCACTTTTAGTCACTTTTTTAAATACAAAAATCATTTCAATCACTTCTTTTAATAAATTAAAGCAGAGAACCCAAAGATTTCTGAAGTTTGTTGAATTCACTCTGAATTCTTTGAAATTCCCTTAAAATACACTGAATTTATTAGAGCTTATTTGACTAGAAAATTTTGTTTACAGTTATATAAAGAATTGTTCTTAAGTGCCTCCAGTTTTACTGGAATAATCAATAGAATATTTTCGATTACATTTTTTTCAATTTATTTTAATGCATTTGGAATTGTCTCTAAATTAATATAGCCTGGATAATTTGAAATTCTCTGGATATTTTTTTATTTAACCTGAATTATTTAATACACTTGCATGCTTTTTAATTCACACTGAGGTATTTTAATCTCAAATTGAATTTTTAAATAGTTTATCAAATTCTTTATAACTGCCTTGAATTTTTCAAAAATTCACTTCAAATTTGATTACTTAAAAGAATTTTTAAAATATTTTCCATTTACGTGATATTTTTAAGTATACCTTGAATTTAGGAATCTCATCGAATTCTACTCATTTCCTTTAAATTTCTCTAAATTCACTCAAATTTGATTTAATTCCTTTCTTTTGTTTTTTTCAATTTAATTAAATTCTTTTTAATTTACCTTGAATTCCGTTTTCTTCCATTTTACTTAATTCGATGGAATTTTTAATTTTATTAAATTTTCTTTCAAATCTAATGAATTATATGAACGTCACTGAAATTCTCTTTAATTATTCTAAAGTAACTTCAATTGGACTCAAATCAGTGGAATATATTTTTTTTCTATTCGACTATCTGAATTCATTTAGAATTCACTCTGAATTCTTATTCATTTATCAGGAATTCTTTTCAAAAAAATTGAATTCTTTTGAGTTTTCTTGACTTTCAAAGCTCTCATTAAATTCTTTTGAGTTCACTTAATTTATTCTAAGTTCATTCAATTGTACCCAATTAAATGGATTATTAATTTTTTTAATTCTCCCTGAAGTATTTTAATTGCACCATAAATTCTTAGACACTTTATCAGATGCTTTTAAATCCCCTTGAATTTTTATTAATTCGCTATAAGTTTTCTTTAAAAACTTACTTTCAACTTCACTTAATTCATTGTTTATTTTATGAATTTATCCTGCATTCGTTTAGATTCCTTCATTAGTTACATTAATGCTGTACATTATTACTTACTTTTGGTCAATTTTATTCACTTTCTCGGTTAGAAATTGGGCACTTTTTTCACGGATTCGGTCTTGCCAAAGATTCCTCGTTGATATTTTTTTAAATCGGGAAAAAATTGGCAAGACATTTCGAATTTATTCCACACGAAAATTGAAGTCTATTCATGAAAAAATGGTAAAAATGTTCATTTGTTTATACATTTTTTTATATAATTAACAGTTTTTGTCAGTACAAAATATATGATAGCAAGGAATACTTTCTAAACAGTAGCTATTCTTAACTAATTGTAAACGCACATTAGAATCTGTCATATTTTATATAAAAACTATTGGTTTAAAGTACCAAATCATTGCAAATCATGAAAAAATGAATTTTGTTTATTAATTTGTTTATAACATTATGAACAATTTTTTTCTTACTCTAACCCACTGGAAAATATTTTTAATTATTTAATACATTTATTTATAATCTATTTTAACGATTTTGAGTGTCTAAAAATAAATGTGATCACTAAAAAGTTAGGTACAAAAAAAGTGTAAACTTTGTTGTTAAATAACATATTTTTTATTTGGATTTAGTGAAATATTCTTAGGCAGCTGTAATACCTGGCAGAATTGCGATCATTTCTAAAAAAAACATCAAAATCGGTTGAAAATTGCACTGTGGGGCAATGTTTGTTCCAAAAAAGTGATTTTTTCCAAGTGTTTAATGCCCCACCGATAACTACCTTTTCTACTGAACACTTAAAAAGTCCTGTGATGTATTTCAACTTATTTGTGATGGCTCGCATCACTCAGTTGGGGAATTTACTGTTCATAATCCACTAATGCCAAAAATAAATCTTAACCCATTTCTATGTTTTTTTTATTTTTTTTTAGAAATGTCCGGCATTAAAATTTTAAGAACACTACTAAGCGTGATTTTTCAACCTTTAAAGGAAACAAATCCAAATAAAGTAAATTATATTTTTAGCTGAAAAAACCATGAGTGATGTTGAAATAATACAAAATAGGAATAAATATTTACAAAGCCTCCGTGATAATTGAACTATTCGGACTTGATTATCTAAACAAATAGAATGTCAAAATTAGAATTTTTTACCAATATTATTTTTTTCTCTGAAGAAAGAAGTTAAATTCAATCTGTGCGCCTCAGAGTGAAAGCACATATCGTATTCTTTAGGAAGGTAAATATTTCGTTTAAGATTCAACCTGTTTGTTATATATTAATTATGTTAACAATTACTTGGATGCTGGGATAAACCACAGAAAAAACTTTCTTCAAATTAAAAATGCCTAAATCTCCCACATTCTTAACGATCAGAAAAAAAATTTACGTTAAATATTGTTATTTACACTAACCGTATTATAAACAAATATTAAATTTATCATTTTTCAACGGAGAAAATTCTTTTTTTTGTAACTAAATCATATTGCGGGTAACTCAGTGGTAATGACCCACTAAGAAAGTGTGTCACAAACTCTCAATATTGATTGTTATTAAAGAATAATTAAATAAACAATAAGCTATAGATAGTTTATGTATGAATAATCGGTTTTTTCTTTGTTATTTTTTATGCATCTTTATAGTGGTATTTATTATTAATTTAGTAACTTACATTATTGGTTACAATTAACAAGAAATAATAACATTCTTAACTATTTCTAATTAAAAATTATAAACTGTTGTCCTCGTATACGTTGAAATTCCTTATGAGCGTAAAATTTAGTCGCAATTGAGAAACACGTCATTTTCTCGTCACCTTTACAAGTTGATAAGAGCAAAAAAGGAAATGAATACATTCGCTGCGGGTGTGTCAAATGGCGGACCAATCACTGATCACAGCCAGGTGGGCTTGTCTGAACATGCAATCTATTGTGGTTCCCTTCATTCCGCGGACTCTGATCAGTTCTTTTCACTCTGCCATTTTAGGTAAAATAAAACGATTGTTTCATTTTTTTTTTTTACTTTTGAAATTCATAATCCAAAAAGGACCCCACACTATGGTACCAATTCAAAATTAGACATTTTTTTTTAAGTCTGACCCTCTACATTTGTACAGTTTAATAAAAAAATACCGCGTATTTATTGTTTGTTTTATATCAAATTTCCTTCAACTCCCGAAAGACGTTTAAAATTCTAGGTTCACTAAATATTTCTCAAACTTTAAAAGAAAAGCACGAGGTAATTTAAGTTTCATAAATTTACTAAGTCTTACCCCCCTCCCAGAGATTTTTCTTTAATTGAAAACAATTTTCCCGTATGAGGGTTCGTGTGAAAAAAATAATCGCAACAAAAACGTTTTACGATTTCATAAACAACATTTTTTTGTCAAAAAAACGACATTATTTATTTTTCTAGCTAAACTGCGTGTTCAAGAGAAAAAATGAACGTGAAAAAAAACATTACTTTTTCATAAACAACATTTTTTGTTTACAGTACTTCCTCCTAAAACCTTTTTATGGACAGTACATCATTTAAAGGTCTAGACGATGGCATTTTCACTTATTTAGCTAAACTGAGGGTTCAAGTGAAAAAATGATCTTGACAAAATCATTTTACTTTTTTCTAATTGTTTGTTTGTCAATAGACATCTTAAATCTAAAGAGGGTTTTTTGCAAGAATATAACATAATTTATTTATTAACATTTTTTTAAGAGATATTTTAACTGAGTATGTTAGAATGTTTAGTATATTAAATTGCTTTTGTTAACATTTAAGATTATAAATAATGAAATAAGGGTAATAAAAAAGTTGTGTTTGTACCAGAAGTTCAATTTCGTTTTAAGCTCTTGACGATAGTAAACTTAATTACATTTTTATCATATTTCTACACCAAAAAAATTCCTTGCACCCGTCTACAAGGAATCAACTATTTTGCCTTGTTAGGAAAGGCGCCAACTTTATAATCCTAGCTAAAATAACTATGTTCCAGTTTAGATGAAATAACAAGGAAATAAAGTTGAATTAACTAAGTTTCTTGATTTTTTTACTAGGGAGAACTCGTCAAAACGGCAAGTAATAATTTGTTAGTTTAATACTATACGTATATATATTATCAATATATTATTATTGCTAATGCAGCAAAAATATAATTGTTAATCTAATTAAGATGTTCAAGTAAATTGGGGGCTTCACTAGCTCGGGAAATCGCTGGGAATTAATTAAAATAATTAAGAGTGTTAAAATATAAATCATTCGATTTCCTTTGGAATGCCCTTAAATATTTTTTTCAATTCAACTTTCTAAACATGTATACATAGTACGAGATTTTGATAGTCTTAAAATGGAACTTTTTTATTACATACAAAATTAACCATTTATGCACTTTTATGTGTGTTTCCCACACTGAACTACTTTTAAACAATAATTATATATAAATTAACTATTTATGAGTCATGGTGAAGAATATAAGTAAGCCCATCAGGCATTTGGACGAGATGCGAAATTTCTAGTACACTAACAATAATTGTGTAATCTTTGGTGACATTTCCTTTAGTTTTGGTTTTATCATACACTTTTTTAATCAATCCGAATGCTGGGAATTGTTCATTGCGAATATTTTAGATGGAGGATGTTTTCCCTCTAGTCTCATTATCCACAAATGACGAAGAGAGTCAACACTTTCAATAATTAAAGGATATTGTACCGCGAAATGCTGTTTTGGTTTTAAAGTTGAGCCGTACAATTCGATATATAATGTGTCATTTCAGTGACGACCAATTGCATAGCACGAATGTCTGAATTGGTAATACTTCTTTTTGATGATAATATTAATGAAAGATTTAATGCTTTCACGATGATTCATTATGAAAAAAGACATACTTCGAGTTTCACTGGTATACAAAACTAAGAATTTTGTCGACGTTTCGTGGACATTGCAGTTCACTTCTTCATGGAGACAGGATGCACCTGATTGGCCAATCAAGTCTTACTTACAAAAAATCCGGAAGGACGGCCAAATTGGATTGGTATTATAGCCGTTGCCTCTATTGATGTTCTTAGAGTGCTTTACGATTTCGATTGCTTCTCTATGTTTTCTTGGAAAAATATTGTGTGTTTTTGTGATGACGGTTGTTTTATCAAATAAAATGTTATGTACTGTTTTGATATGACGCTCAGCTAGTGCTGATTGCGTGAAATGTTTCAGTTATTGCTAAATTTGCAATATATTGCAGAAATCATGCGAAACAACTTAAACCTTAAACCCAAAGACC
>JAWWLR010000149.1:271755-294751 GCA_035041075.1 Acraspis erinacei | reverse complement strand
TAAAGTTAGATCTGTGAAAAACACTGCAGTTGATAGTATTCTGAATTGGACTCTCTTGAAAGGTATTGTGGCCCATTAATAAAAAATGATGATCACATTGGAAATTGCTTCACAACATAGATGTAAAAATATTTCATTAAGAAAGTGTAGACAGAACATAAATTCTACTCCATCATGATGGACAACATCCTTTTTATCTTAATCTTGACCGGAACATACTCTTAAATTCTCTCCTTAAATTAGTTGTGCAAAAAATACTGTTGTTGTTCTTATTCTAAATTTAATTATGTGGGAAGTTAGAGCAGTCTTTTAATAAAAAATTAAGGACACATTGGAAATTATTTAACAAAATAGATCTAAAAAAGTTACCAGAAAAAGGCATCAATGATGTCCAGAAGGTCCTTGATGATCAACATTCCAAAATACAAATGCTCCTCTCAACAGGGAAAGAAATCAAAATCAAAAATAAGTTCGTAATAAAATTAAAGAAGCCAATATGTAGCAGCTAAAAGAGACCATTGTCTCAGACGCTCCTCTAGAGTTAGATCTGTGAAAAACACTGCAGTTGATAGTATTCTGAATTGGACTCTCTTGAAAGGTAGTGTGGCCTATTAATAAAAAATGAAGGAAACAATGGACATTTCTTAACAAAATAGATGTAAAAAGATTTTATTTAGAAAGTGGAGACAGAACATACATTCTGCTCCATCATGATGGACAACGTCTTTATCATGATAACCTTGACCGGAACATACTCTTAAATTCTCTCCTTAAATTAGTTCTGCGAAAAATACTGTAGTTGCTCTTATTCTAAATTTGACTATGTGGGAAGGTAGTGCAGTATTTTAATAAAAAATGAAGGACACATTGAAAGTTATTTAACAAAATAGATCTAAGAAAGTTACGAGAAGGAGGCATCAATGATGTTCAGAAGATCTTACATTGTCAACGTTCTAATAAACAAATGCTCCTCTCATCAGGAAACAAAAATCAAAAGTAAAAAATAAGTTCTTAGTAAAATTAAATAAGCCAATATGTAGCAGTTAAAAGAAGCCATTGTCTCAGATGCTCCTCTGGAGTTAGATCTGTGAAAAACACTGCAATTGATAGTGTTCTGAATTGAATCATCTTGAAAGGATTTTGTTACCCATTAATAAAAAATGAGGGACACATTGAAAATTATTTAACAAAATAGATCAAAAAAAGTTACGGGAAGAAGACATCAATGATGTTCAGAAGATCCTTTATTGTCAACGTTCCAAGATGCAAATGCTCCTCTCATCAGGGAACAAAAATCAAAAGTAAAAAATAAGTTCTTAGTCAAATTAAGGAAGCCAATCCGTAGCAGCTAAAAGAAACCATTATCTTTGATGCTCCTCTAGAGTTAGTTCTGTGAAAAACAGTTTAGTTATTAGTATTCTGAATTGGACTATCTTGAAAGGTATCTTTTATAATGAGCTATTTTCTTTAGAAAGAATTTTAATATTTTTAAAGTCGAAATAAAAATAATTATCAAAATTCCAAGCGTATTGTGAGAGACCTGTATTTAGGTTGCCAATTGTACAATCCCTTTCATTTTCGCCTAATCTATTTTTAACTACCTATATAAACTTTATTGCATTCTTTAATTTCATTAAATAAACAACATTAGAAATATTATCAGTTTTGTCACAGTCCTTTATATTAGTGAAACGATTTTTTAATCTGTGATCTTTTCTAAAATATCCATTAATAGAAAACTTTTTAAATGTATTTTTTAATCTTTCCGATAAAGCTTGTAAATAAGGTCATGAAACCCGTAAATCAGTTTGTCTATAATGTTCAAGCCATTTGTCCTTTTTTATTTTTTATTGGGCTATTGTAAATTTCATGTACTCTTTCTTTAATGATACTTTCAATTAACGGTAGTGGATAATTATTTTGTTGCAAAGTAATTTTTAATTGATTTGACTTTTCTTTTCTAAAATGTAGGTCACTTAGTTTGATACATCTGTCATGTAAGCCTTTAACTAATTCAGTTTTCGGAATAAATTGATGGTGAGAATAGTAATTCAAATTTTGGTCTAACAATGATGGTTTTTGAAACCAATTAGTGATTAACTGTCCATTTTCAGTTTTTGTGATCGACAGACCCAAAAAATTTAGTAGGAACAATAGTAAAGCCATCATCTGCATAACGTTTAAAGAAGAATGGTCTGAAGCTTAATGTAGATAAGGATCTATTTTCAACATCTTCTAAAACAAGATTAGATACAAGGTTTTTTATACAATCTCCTTTGGGTATTAATCCAAAAATTAATTAATTAATCCAAACTCGATTTATTCTTAACATTTTTTTCTAAATTGATCGTAAGTCCAAAAGAAATAAGTGAAAACTTTGTTTTCTCTTATACTTTTTATGGATATAAGAAAGTCTCCAGAGAAAGGCATCAATGATGTTCAGTAGATCCTTTATTGTAAATGTTCCAAGAGAAAAATACTCCTCTCAACAGAAAACAAAAATCAAAAGTAAAAAATAAGTTCTTAGTCAAATTAAGGAAGCCAATATGTAGCAGTTAAAAGAAACGATACTCTCAGATACATTGAAATTTAAAAAAATAGACGTGAAAACGATAATTTTGAAAAAAGTTCACCATCACTATGGATCGGAACAGATGCTCTTTCCCCTCTTTCGAAATAAACTTTGTTGACATCTATTTTTTTCAACAATTTTTAATATGTCCTTGGTTTTTTATTGATGGACTGCACCACCTTTCAAAATGGTCAAATATAGAATGCTACTAAACTACTGTATTTTTTACAGAACTAACTCGAAAAGAGAAATTAGTTGTTCTTGTTCGATTGCGACATATTCGCTTCTTTAATTTTACAAAATACTTATTTTTGACTTTCGATTTTCTTTCCCCTGAAAAAAGAATTTGTCAATTCAAACGTTGATAATAAATTATCTTCTTTTATCTTCTTCTTTTGGTATAAAGTTAGCCATATCTATATCTAATACACTTTTTGTCAGATTTAATTTTAATTGCTGTAATAGTGACCACTATAAAATTTTCATTCGTCCAGTAAAAAAAATGATTGTAATCCTAGCTCAGTACTTAAGGCGATTGCTTAAATCAATTATGCAGATTACTCCTGTAGGTCGTGCTCGTAGAAATTGCTGCGCTCATGTTGCGGAAACCTTTCCTTGACCTGTAGTGATTCATTGTCCCAACCGCAAAATTGTATTTTTTTTATTCCCGGTGTTTTTCCTGACTAATTTTTCATTTTTCCTCGTCGTTGATATTTCAAAACCAAAATTCATATTTTGTAACTTTCTCATTATTGACATTTTTAAAACTTTATTCAAACATTCCAAGCCGTTTGTTCAAAAAGGGCCTTGAGTAGTGTTGTAAAAATTAAACTAAATACGCAACAAGGGCTTATAACTGAAAAAAATTATTTTTTATCTGAAATAAATAAATTTGTTCGAATGCAATTTGTTTGAGTCTAGCAAATGATTTATATTATTTTAAAAAGATTTGTGTGAACTAAATAAAATTTTCTTAAATCAAACAAAATTCATTAAGTTTAAATTCAAAAGTTCTTCAATCATTAATAAATTTCAAAAAATTTCATTATTTTCAGTAAAATTGTAGCAAATTTAGAGGAATTTATATGAAATAAGAATTCTCTGACATCTAAAAAAATAAGCTTAGAAAAATTGAAGGGAATTGGAAAGAATTTTACGAAATGCTTAAGATAATTTAAGGTGAGATTAAAAGCCTTTAGGATAAGATAAAAAAACTTAAAATTCAATTTTTTAAACACATCGAATTGACTAGAATTAAGTTAATTTAAAAGCATTCAAACGAATTTAAAAAAAATGCAAGAGAATTAAATAAACTCAAGAGTATTGAAAAGAATTAAAAGGAATGCAGTATGAATTCAAAACCAGAAATTAAAAAGAATTCAGGGCGAATTACAAATAAATTCGAATGAATTGGAAAAAAGATTTAAAAACCACTTCAAATTTATGAAACTTTAAATATTAAATACAATAAAAAATTTCTTTGAATCTTTTGAAATTGTTTAAAAATTTTAAAGCCATTTTCAAATGGCTTGGAATAATTTTAACTTTGCTACAATGTTTTAGAACCTTTAAAATCCCATTAAATAACTACAATTAAAATTTCCTCAAAATCTTTTAAAATACTCTAATATATTTCAAATTCTTCTAAATGCTTTTAAATCCATTACATTTTTGTTTCTACTTCTTCAAAATTCCTTAGAATAAAAAAAACATAAGATAAGTTTCAAATCCTTTTAAATCTTTAGAAATACTTTAAAACTTTTGGATATTCCTTGGAATTTATAAAAATCCCCCGGAGTCTATAAAATTCTTTAGAATCACCTCAAAGCAGAAATATATTAAAAATACAGTTAGAAGATTTAAATTCTTGAAAATTTTTTGAAATCCCTTAACATTTTTAAAGCTGTTTAAAAATTTTTTGTAAAAAAAAATACCCTAAAATCTTTCAAATCCTTTGGCATCCTAAAATCCTTAGAAATGTATTGAAATACTTTGAGAACTTTTGAGATCCTTGAAATCATTAATTTTCTCGCCCGCCCCCCCCCCTTGAGCTGTTACGTACTTTAAGTAAGGTCCCTTATATTTTCATGATTAAAAATGACAATAGTAACTTCACTATTAATAAAATAATAAAAAATAATTTGAGAAAGAAGTGGCTAAAATTGACAATATTTCGAAAACATTTCTGACCTTTCCCGAGACGCCCATACAACGAAAATCGATTCGATACATACATTGCTGAGCTTTCGAGACTCTCTCTAGTGTTCAGTCTGTGGTCGATTTGTAAGTGAAACTCATTTCCCAAACTCAATCACATTTCCTGATTAAAAAAAGTTGACAACTGTTTCAGGTGGGTTTAGCAAATTATCTTCCCACGATTCTCAGAATTTAATGTTTAACAAGGGACAAAAAGTTGTTTTAAATTTAGTTAAACTTTGAATCTTTTTCATATTTTCGATAAGAAAAATCCGAGTTTTTTTTTGGTTCATTTATTTTTTATTTTATGATATTTCATATTTTGTACTTCTAATAAATATAGAATCGAGGAGTTAGCCAGTCTTTAAAAACAAATCCCAAAATCTTTACAAATCAGAATTATATCTTAAGGCAGTTGTGGAAAAAATCTGGTCTCTGAAAAATAGTACATTGTGTATCAAGGGCGTAAAGAAGGCTCTTTTGACGAGTGTGAGCTTGCCGCCCGAGCGAAGCGAGGACGAAAATCACACGAGGCCAAATCAAAATTTTGACCATTTTTCGAAATTTCCGCCCGGCGGCGGAAACAAAAAGAAAATTTGGTATGCTTTCAAGAATCGAAATAATATTATTTGCTCGTTTGCTATGAAAGGGAAAAGATTATTAAAAAAAAAGTTAATTCCAAAGAATATTGATTTAAACAATATTTTTTATGATTGAATTTTTTCTTACTGTAGCTTTTTAACAATTTAAAAAAATGGTTGGATTTTAATCAACATTGGCATATTTTGTTGGTGAGTTGTAGAGAATTTTTTCTCTGAAAACAAAAGAATTTGTTAACATGCTTTTATTAAAATTTTTATAAGAAGGGTTAGTAAGATCAAATTTATTTGCAAAAAGCATTGTTAAAATAATTTTTTTGTAAGTTTTAAAATTTTCTTATTAAAAATAATGCTTTTTATTTAAAATATAACTATCTCTAATATTCTTTCGAAATCTTGAAAATCCTTTAAATGTGCCCAAATTTGTTGAAATCCCTTGAAATTTAGAAAATCTTTCAAATCTGTGTGAATCTTTTTTTAAACTCTTGAAATTCCATAAAATCATTTAAAAGCGATTAAAATTACTCGAAAGCCTTTAATATTGCCGAAATTTCCTTAAATATTTCGTGACTATCTTGTAATTTAAAAAGAAATTTTTATTAAAGCCATTTTAATTTCTAGAAATCCTCGAAAGTTTAAAAAAATGATGAAATCGTCAAAATCCGTGAGAAATTTTTCAAAATATTTTAAAAGCGATTGAAATTACTAAAAACTTATTAAAATCCTTGAAAATTATAGAAATGCTTCGAAATATCTAGGAATACTTTGAAATCATAGAAATCTTTCAAACCTGTGGGAATCTTTCTGAATCTCTTGAAATCCCTCAAAAATTGTTTAAAAGGTTAAGCTCCTTTGAAATCATTTATTAACTGTAAATTTCTTTAAATTATTTAAGATCCCGGGAAATATTTTTAGGTAATCCAAATGAGATACAAATTTCTTATGTTCCCTTAAAATCGATAAAAATCCCTTAAAATCTCTAAACAAAAAACAGTTAATAACCTTGAGATTTTGTGAAATATTTTTGAAAAATAATTATAAATTTTTTAAATGTTAGGCCCCTGGTAATCTCTTAAAATCCTTTTTAACTGGAAATTCTTTAAAATTCTTTGAGATTCCATGAAATCTTTTTAAATCCTCAAAAATATCTAAATGTGATTCAAATCCTTGAAAAATCATAAATATTTCGAAATATTAAGAGATCAATTGAAATATTGCAATCACTTTAAACCTTTTAAAAAGGTTAAGCTCCCTGGAAATCCCTCGGAGATTTTTATTAACTGTAAATTCCATTAACATTCTTTGAGATTCCGTGAAATATTTTTTAATCCTTGGAATCGGTTGAAATATTCAGAATCCGATAAGAACTCCTTATAATCCTTCACAATCCATGAAAATTGCTTTAAATTCTTGAAACTCCGATAAATATTTCGAAATATGACGAGATATCTTAAAATCTTGGAAATCTCTCAAACATGTAGGAATCTTACTAACGCTCGTAAAATCCATTAAAAACTCTTAAAAGGGTTAAGCTGCCTGGACATCCTTTGTTTGCTGTAAATCCCTAAAAATTATTTAAGATTCCATGACATTTTTTTAAATCCTTAAAAGTGCTTGAAATATTCCAAATCCCATAAAAAGTCCCTTATACCCCGTTAAAATACGTGGAAATCCCTTACAATCTCTAAAAACGGTTCATGTCCTTAACATTTCTTGAAATATTTCAAAATATGATGAGATCACTTGAAATCTATTTAAAGATTTGAAATAAGTTAAGCTTCCTGGAAATTCCTTGGAGTTTTTTATTACCTGCAAATTCCATTAACATTCTTTGAGATTCCGTGAAATCTTTTAAAATCATTGAAATCGGTTGAACTTTTTTTAAATCAATGAAACCCCATTATAATCTTCTAAAATAAGTGGAAATCTCTTTAAATTCTTGAAAATCCGTGAAATATTTCGAAATATCTCGAAATATTGGAAATCTCTCAAACCTGTAGGAATCTTACTAAAGCCTTGAAATCCATTGAAATCTCTTAAAAAGGTTAAGCTCCCTTGAAATCCTTTGTTTACTGGAAAGCCTTAAAAATACTTAAAGATTCCTTGACATTTTTTTATATCCTTAAAAGTGCTTTAAATCCCTTGAAATCCTTTGTGATTCCGTGAAATCTTTTAAACTCCTTCAAATCGATTAGAAAATTCCAAATCCCATAAATATCCCTTATAATAATTTTTAATCGGTTGAAATCCTTCCAAATCTCTAAAAATAGTTCAAATCCTACAAAATACATGAACAAAGTTTGAAATATCATGACATCTCTTGAAAACTCTAAGAATCTTTTTAAAATGTTAAGATCCATGGAAATCCCTTAACATTCCTTGAGATTCCGTGAAATCTTTTAAAACCCTTGAAATGGATTGAAAGTTTTTAAATCAAATGAAAACCCATCATAATCTTCTAAAATAAGTGGAAATTCCTTAAAATTCTTGAAAATCCGTTAAATATTTCGAAATATCATGAGATACCTCGAAATCTTAAAAATATTTGAAACCTGTAGGAGTGTTATTGAATCTCTTGAAATCCATTAAAATCTCTTAAAAAGATTAACCTTCCTTGAAACCCTTTGTTCAAAAAAATTCCTAAAAATTCTTTAAAATCCGTGAAATCTTTTAAAATCCTTAAAAGCGCTTAAAATATTCCTAATCCCATAACAAAAAATCCCTTATTATCCGTTAAAATCCGTGGAAATCCCTTAAAATATCTAAAAACGGTTAAAATCCTTGAAATTTTATGAAATATTTCGAAATATTATGAAATCCCTTGAAATCTTAAAATCTCCTGAAATCTTTTAAAAAGTTTAAGGTCCCTTAAGATTCCTTGAAATTCCTTATTAACTTAAAATCCCCAAGAATTCTGTAAGATTGTGTGAAATGTTTTAAAATCCTTCAAATAGCTTGATATATTCTGAATCTCATAAGCGTCGCTTATAATTCTTTCAAATCCGCGGAAATCTTTTGAAGTCTTTAAGAACGGTTAAAATCCTCGAAAATTCGTGAAATATTTCGAAATCTCACGAGATCCCTTGAAATCTCTTTAAGTACTTTTAAAATGTCAAGCTCCCTGAAAATTCCTTGAAATTCTTTATTTACTGAAAATCCCTTAACATTCTTTGAGATGCCGTGAAATCTTTTGAAATCCTTGAAAAAGCTTGCAATATTCCTAAACCCATAAAAAATCCTTTTAATTAGTTAAAATTCCTGGAAATCCCTTAGAATCTTTGAAAACGGTTAAAATCCTTGAAATTTCTTTATTAACTAGAAATCTCTAAGAATTCTTTAAGATTGCGTGAAATTTTTTTAAATCCTTGAAATAGCTTAAAATATTCCAAATTCCATAAACATTCCCTATAATTCTTGAAAATCCGTGGAAATCTTTTAAAATTTCTGAAAACCGTTAAAATCCTTGAAAAATCGTGAAATATTTCGAAATCTCACGAGATCGATTGAAATCTCGTTAAATACTTTAAAAAGGTTAAGCTCCCCGGAACTTCCTTGAAATTCTTTATTTACTGAAAATCCCTTAACATTCTTTGAGATTCCGTGAAATCTTTTGAAATCCTTGAAATGGATTGAAAATTTTTTAATCCTTGAAACCGCTTAAAATATTCCTAATCCCATAAAAAATCCCTTCTTCTTCGTTAAAATCAGTTTAAATGCCTTACAGTCTCTAAAAACGGTTAAAATCCTTGAAATTTCGTGAAATATTTCAAAATATTATGATATCCCTTGAAATCTTAAATTCTCCTGAAATCTTTATAAAGGTTAAGCTCCCTGGAAGTCCCTTGAAATTCTTTATTAACAGGAAATCCCTAAAAATTCTTAGAGATTATGTGAAATCTTTTGAAATCCTTGAAATCGCTTCAAATATTCCAAAGCCCATAAAACCCCCTTGTAATCCTTAAAAATCCGTGAAAGCCTATAATATCACTGAAAATTCCTGAAATAGTTCGTGATCATATGAGATTTTTTGAAATCTTTAAAATCCGTGCGAATCTTTCTGAATCTCTTGAAATTTTTTAAAATTCTTTTAGAAGCCATTGAAATTTCTGGAAATCCTCTAAAGTTTAAAAAAATTTTGAAATCGTCAAAATCCGTCAAAAGTCATTAAAATTACTCAGAGGCCTTCAATATCTCTGCAATTATCTGAAATATTTCATGATAACATGAGATCCCTTGAAATCTTAGAAATCTTCAGAATCCCTGAAAATCTCTGAATTTTTTCTGAATCCTTCTTGAAATGTCCGTTAAAATCTTTGAAAATCCATTTAATTTACTAAAAGCTCCTTAAAATCCTTGAAAACTCTAGAAATGCTTAAAAATATCTGGAAATACTTTAAATTAACAGAAATCTTTCAAACCTGTGGGAATCTTTGTGAATCTCTTGAAATCCATTAAAATCCCTTAAAAAGGTTAAGCTTCCTTAAATCCTTAATTAACTAGAAATCCCTAAAAATTCTTAATTATTTTCTGAAATCTTTTAAAATCCTTAAAGTCGCTTGAAATATTACGATTCTCATAAAAAAATTCTTTATAATCCATTGAAATCCATGGAAATCCCTTAGAATCTCTGAAAAAGGTTAAAATCCTTGAAATTTCTTGAAAAATTTCAAAATATTATGAAATCCTAAAATCTCCTGAAATCTTTTAAAATCTTAAGCACCCCGGAAATCCCTTGAAATTCTTTATTAACCGAATTCCGAATTCCATAAATTCTTTTAAATCCTTGGAAATCTTTAAAAATCTCTAAGACGGTTAAAAACCTTAAATATTTCGAAATATCGCGAAACCCCTTGAAATTTCTTGAAATCTTTTAAAAAGGTTAAGCTTCCTGGTAATCCGTTGACACTCTTTATTTACTAGAAATCCCTTAAAATTATTTTAAAATTTTTTATAATCCTTGAAAATTAGCCTTACTTTAATAATGGATGTTACCTGGTTCTTCAGAGAATTTTATTAATTATTAATCTTAGAAGATTAATATTTTTTATATTTCCTTCTCCTTAGAAAATTTAAACTTACTTTTCTGTATGATATTTTTTATAGCGACTTTCTAAAAGTATAAATCTTTTGCATGTGGTTCTATACTATGTAGAAAACTGCTGACCAGTACAACATGTTATACGAGTACACAGCTAAATTCCATTATTCGGGAAATCACGTGTGACTCGGGATCTCCATTCATTCGTCTGTTCCTAATGCACGTGTTTCTTGTTAATATTCAGATAGAATTAATCTTTTTAAAATCATGTTTTTTTTTCAAATAACATTTTTTTATTGTAACAGATGAATCGGAATTTCTCAAGTGAGCCTAAGTCACGCCTGAGTGAACAGCGCGAACCTCACTAAAACTAGATCCGACAGTATTGGAAAATAATCTAGTAATTAATATTAAGTCACGTTATACAATTTTTTGGGGAAAAATTCATTTGTTTATTTACAATGTGCGATTGGACATTTCTGCATCGTTTGTTTAACAAATTATTCTTTCGTAAACTATTTATGAAATATTCATGAAAATGTTAGGGGATATCCAAAAATGAATGCAATCAACAATAAAATTCAACACATCGTACTATTTGTTATTGCTTGCAATTTTTGATATTTTTAATAAACAAATTCTGATTTTGCCATTTTATACCAACAATTTTTATAAACAAATTCTTACCAGATCTTTTTTCTTATAGAAAAAATGATTTGTTTAACGCTCGCTGCCAAGATCTTTCATAAAAATCATAATTTAAAACGAAAAATTGTCATAAGTTAACATTTACTGTTTTTTTAAATCACTTTAATAAACAAATTCTAATTAAATGAGTTTTTCTTATAAATAAATCGATTTTTCTGATTTAAAGAGATTCACAATTGTCTTTACAGGAATTTATTTACTTCGCACTTCATGAAACATAAAGATTAAAGAATTTGAATAACAATTTGTTTAAACAAATGTCCTAAATGGCCTTTCCTCATAGAAAGAAAAAAAGGTTTTTTTTTAAATTATTATTGGAATTATATTTCTTACGATGATTTACAAACTGAATTGTTTAAAAAATAACTAGTGTGATAGTTATAAACATTTTTTATACAAAAACTAAAATTTAGATTTAGAAATGTAGATTTTGGAAGATTTCGAAAAAATTTTAAAGGATAAATATCTCATAAAATTACTCGAATTTTTTTTCTACAAAATTTTTAATTTAGAAGCTTTTAAAGAAATTTCAGATTTAAAATGAATAAACAAATTTGAAATATTTTATTTATTTTGAGAAATTAAATTTTAAAGAAAATTCAAAAATATTTCAAAGCATTTGAAAAAATTCCAAAAATGTGTTTTGAGAAAAAATCTGGAAGTTTTTGAAATGAACTTATCAAAAACTGTCTGAAAGATTTTGGGAAAAAATTGGAATAATTTTTTTAAATATTCAGATTTAAGAAAAAAATTTGAAAATAATTAATGGTTCCAAAAAATCACAAAAAATGTCAAACATAATATGGATTTGAAAGATTTTGAAATAAAATTCTGAAGCTTTTTATGGATCTGCAAAAGCTTGAAGAAAATAAAAGAATGTTGTTCAGATCCCTGGAAAAATATTTAACTATTTTTAATTTTAAAAAATTAATTTTGAGAGAATATTTAAGAATTTTGCTTCGAGTTTTGGTTACGGATTCAACAAAATTTTTTAAAACTTTTTTTTATGAATTTAACACTTTTTAAATTAAAATTTAAATGTTTTTTATTTGAAACATCGAAAACTATGTTTTTCGTTGAGATTTTTTGTTAAATTTCATCATTTCATTTGAAAAATCATTACTTTAATTGAAAACTCATTTTTTTTATTTGAAAATTATTTTTTTGTATTTTAAATTTAACTATTCCATTTTCGGTTTAAAATCCATCACTTTTAGTTTAAAATGAAACTTATGCGTTTTAAGATTCATTTATTTTGTTAACAAAATTTTTTTCTGTTTGAAATTTCAAAATTAAACTGACTGAAAATTATTATTAATTTTTTGTTTTCGGACTCAACTATTTTGTTGAAAATACGTCTTTCATGGATCTGTTCAACTATTTTTTATTTAAAAATACAATCTTATTCAGTTTTAAATATTAATAATGTTTAACATTTTCCCTTTGCGAATTCATCATTTTTTGGTACAAAATTCACCAATTATTGCTAAAACTTACCTTTTTTGTTATATTTCTTTCAAACTGAAAATTTAATTATTCCACAATCGGTTAAAAATGTATCCTTTTTAGTTGAAAATTAATGTATTTTATTCAAAAAATTTCATTTAAGGTTGAAAATTCATATTTTCGGGTTACAACAATTAAACTTTAAAATAGAAAAATACTTTTTTTTAGCATTCAGACTGTATTACATTTTTCTTTGAGAATTTATATTATTTTTTTGTATAAAATTTAACCGCATTTTTGTTGGAAATGAACTTTTTGCAAAATTTTTATTGGACAGCTCTGAAATCTTTAAAACTGTTTTTTTTTATTTTCTCAACATTCTTAGAAAAATTTGGCTTCTATAACTTTAAAATCAAATAAAAATAAACTTAAAAATAATTAATTTTTGAAATAAAAAAAGGTTTAATTTTTCAAAATTCATAAATTAAGAATTAAAAATTATTTCCCCCACAAATCTAAAAACTATATCGCGCTATTAATGATGCTATTAATTTCAATATAAATTTTAGATTCAAACTCTTAAAACAAATTTTAAAAATTAAATTTTGTTATGTTCTCTTTGCCTTGATCAATGTTTAATTTATACTTTTCTCTTAACCCTACTAATAATTATGATAAAATTTAAATTTAATTCTTTCTCAAAATAACTTGTTTCCTAAAGAGTGTATTTTAGTGCCAATGCAATTCAAAGAAAACCTGACACGACTTCGGTATTTCATTGATTTTTCTGTGCAATGCGAAGAAACGAATGATTACATATACCGAAGGGGGTCAATTATATGCCCTTCGAGAGAAAACTGGAACAAGATAAATCGAAAGTAGGAGAAACAGCGGAAATTAAAGAAATGAACGAAAATAACAAGGAGTGGAAACGAAAATGATTATTCACTCAAAACTTGATTGAAGACCACTTTAGTTAATGATGTACGATAAAAAAAATCTGGAAAAAAAAACTTTTTTTTAATATATCAGAGGCATTTAGAAGTTCTGGGCAGTCGGCCAACTTATTCAGAGTTCCGAGTTTTCCAAAAGTTCCGAGATTTCCGAGAGTTCCGAGATTTCCGAGAGTTCCGAGATTTCTGAGAGTTCCGAGATTTCCGAACCAGTTCGCAATCACAACCACATCAGTTCTGATCGCGGGCAGGTTCGCAAATATCGGAACTCTCGTAAATCTTGGAAATCTCTATAATAAGTCAGATCGGCTGAACCCGGGGCCTTTCGGATACATTCGGCTGTTCCTTGCACTAGGAGCGTGTGTCGAAATGCTCCACACTATCCCATCTCTGCCCACATGTAGCCAAAGATTTCCAAGATTTCTACACGTATGCTAGATTTCTGAGATTTCCAAAAGTTCCTCCAAGGGTTCTCTTAAGATTTCATGTGCAGCAATATGAGATTTATCAATGAGTTATACCTCGGCTGATTTTCAGAATAGTTTATTTCAAAATATTTACCTGGTTTCATCAGAGCAGTAAAACACACAATAAAAGACTAACATTTTATTTTATTTTTATCTAATTAATTAATTTTCCAGCAAGAAGGAAGACTTTTCTACAAAATAGTTGAATTTTCAATCCGATGATATAAATTTTCAACAAAATATATTACTTTTGTGCTAAAAAGACGAATTTTTAACAAACTACATAAATTTTCAACTAAATAATTTGAATAATAAATGCTAGTTTATGAACAATTTAAACTAAATAGTGGAATATCTGAACTAAAAAAGATCAATTATTAACAAAAAATGGCGAAACTAATTTTTCATTTGAGAGAATTAATTTTCAATGAATAAACGAATTTTCGACAAAACAGTTTGAATTTTCTACCAATGATTTAAATTTGGAACCCCAGAATGAGAATTTACAACAAAAGAAGACATTTTTATGCAATCAGTTGCTTGTTAAAAAAATAAATTATTATTCAAACAAATATTAAACTGTTCTACCAAATTCTTGTGTTTTCGTGAATTTTTAACCAAAAACTTCATTTTCAACCAATTAGTGAAATTTTATACAAAAAATTTTAATTTTCAGATTTAAAAAAATTACTTATAAAAACTATAATACAGAATATTAATTTTCTACAAGAACAGTTGAATTTTTAACCCGTGAATATAAATTTTAAAAAAATTTAACAAAAATACTAAAATTTCGAAAACAATTATTAAATAAAAATGATTTAGTTAAATTTTTATTTAAGAGAATAAATTTTCAATTAAAAAATAAAGTATTCAATTTTCAATTGAAAAAATAAATTTTCTTTAAAACAGTTTATCTTCAACCCGAAAAATTAAATGTGCGACGAAAAAGTTAAATTTTAACCAACTAGTTACATTTTGATCAAAAAAGTTAAATTTCCATTTAAAAAAATAACTTTTTATAAAAAAAATGGAAATGTAGAATATTAATTTTCAACAAGAACAGTTGAATTTTCAACCCTTGAATATAAATTTTTAAAAAATTTAACAATAATAATAAAATTTCAAAATAAAAAAAGACCAATTATTAACCATAAATGATTCGTTAAATTTTTATTTAAAAGAAAAAATGTTCAATTATAAAATAAACAACTTTTTACAAAGCAGTTCAATTTTTCTTTTAAAGAATTAATTTTTAAACCAAAAAAAATGAACTTCCAACAAAATCAATTGTCATCAAGACAGTTGCATTTTTAAATAAAAACAATTTATAAAGTAGGAAAGAAAAAAAATTCCATCAAATTGTTTATTTTTTGGCAAAAAAATAAGGATTTTCAAGAAAATATCAATATTTTTAATCAAGACGTAAATTCAATAATAATATAATAAATAAATATAAATAAATAAAATAAATAATAATTATAATTAATTAATTAATTATTATGCTACTAATAAAAAAATTCAATTTTGAACAAAATGATTCGATTTGAAAAAACAATAAAAATTTTAACTGAAATAAATGACATTTAAAAAAAAGTCTGAGGCCCTTAATTACTAAATAAAAAAATCATTAAGAATAATGTATAGTACTTAACCATTTTTCTGGAATTTAATAAATCTTAGTATTTTAAATTGCACCTTGTGCAAAAAAATCTTAAATTGAATTGCAAAATAAAAATAGAATGTTCACCTTTGAAACATGTAAAAACATAAACTTATATTAAACTTATTATATTTTAAATCAGATCAAATTTTATTTATTATTTAAACTCTATTAATAGAGAAGGTTCGTTTAATTAATTAGATAAATATCAAAATAAGAATAAAATGTTATTCTTATCCAAATCAAAATTAAAACAAATAAACGCCAATTCGCGTAAATGGATAAAAGGCGATAAGGGGGGAAGCTCGGTGTTCACTCAGGCGTGACAAAACAGAGATAGGAACAAAAAAACGCAAAACAGTTCCGAGACTTTGATTTATGGTCACCGTCAGCCCCAAAACCGACAAGAATACAGATTTGACTTTCTTTTTGTTTTCTATATAATAAATATATAGAATGAATTAAATTTAAAAAAATGTATTCAACCAAATCGTTTTTTGAGAGCAGGTTATTAAAACGTCTCGCTATGCTTCGATTATGATCCACCAAAGAATTCGAATTGCTCTAGAATGTCTATTGTTATCTGAACAAAGATGAGGAAACCCGAGAAAATATGGTGAGAAAATGAACCTAGTTGAGGCCTGATGAAGAAAAAAAAAGAAAAAAGCAAACGAAAAAAAAGACGATATTGTACCCTCCATCGGAAAAGTCTCCTTGGACTTTGTTATGAAGGAATTTGAAGAGAATAAGAGACCAAGTCAATAAAGAATTAGGAAATCGATATCCAATAGTTTCCTATTGTTTTCCACAATCCAGAAACATAATGCTCATTTTTAGGAAAGGATTATTTATGATATTTTAATTTAGAGAATTTACACCTGAGAGGGTTTTTAAAAAGACATGGTGCATTACGAAAATCCATTTTGTAAAAGTAAACGAATAAATAAAATTTGTTAATAAATTAGGAAATCGTTTCTGATTGGTTGCTAGGAAACTAATAGCTCTGCAAAAAAAAATACTCAAATCCCAGATGAGTGGTCCAAGTGGTCTCCCTTTTGTGCGGCAATTCGCAATTTCTCTAGAGATTTCTCTTCGGTGTCCCCACTATTGCCACGCTAACTAACTTATTGTAAAATCTCTCCCCCTCCCTCTTTCTCGCTCTCACTCTGAACTTTCTTACTATGCAATCGCCTCAAAACTCATGATGATTCCGCATAAAATTTTTTTTTAAATTAATCCATCAAAGTTCCACTTCTGCCGTTTGGCCCCACTGCCACACGGATTTTTTCTCAAATTTTTTTTAAATATCACCCGCAAATTTGGTCGAATACACACAAAAATAAATCCCTTTTTTATGTTTTGAAAAAAATAACATTTAGATTTGACCCCATAAAGTTCAACACATATTTCCTATAAGAAAAAATACGATTTTGTAAATTTTATTTGGAATCATTAAAATTAGGTAAATCGAGTTGAAACTCAAGATTTCTTTTCTCAATAATCCATAGAATATGAATTATATATTACTTTATAATTTTATCCTCCACAATTCTTTTTTATAGGGTTTAAAAATATATATAGATGTTTAAATAAATTGTTTAAACAATTTATCATTATTTTTAATAATATTCTCTTTGACTAATGCTAAAATTTACGGTTTTTTTCTAAAATTTTCAACTTTTCCTCCACTTTTCACTTGGACTGAGGAAATATTTAATTCCATTTAGCATAAATAATTGTTTAAACAAAATTATTATTGTTTACAGATATCTTCTATAAAGTTGCGTTTTATTTAAATTTTCAAATATTCGCCTATTTTTTCGAAGTGACTTAATAATTAAAGAAATTCACTAAAAATAATTGTTTAAATTAAAAAAATAGTTTCTTTTTAATAAATAATTATTATTGTTTATAAATATTTTCTTCTATATTGATCGTAAGTAGACGCGGTTTTTTTCTGAAATTTTTAACTTTTTGTCATAAATTGTTCAAAGAATTAATAATTGTTTAAACAATTTATTATTGTTTCTAGCAATTTTCTCTATAAATATATTTAAAATGTGGCGGTTTTTTCCGAATTTTTAAAATGATTTTTAACTTCTTCATTTGTTCGGGACAATAATCAATATTACTTACCAAAAATAATTGATCAAATAATTTATTGTTATTTATAATAATTTTCTCTTAGAATAATTCTAGAAAGTTGTAGTTTAAAAAATATAATTTTAGTCTAATTTTTAATCAGAGTGGAGTAACATTTAATTTATGTTAACAAACATAACTGTTAAAATAATTTATTAATATTTTTCATAATTGTTTAATGAAAAAGTGGTAGAAAATTTCCATAATTTTTAAATTACTTTGAGCCAAAAATGGATAAAAAATCGAATCTTTAAAGAAGAAGCTGGAAATTTCTAACATTATTGAAAAAGAATATTATTTGAAATAATAATAAATTATTTAAACAATGATATGTATAAACTTGAATTAATTATTATATGAATCAAATTGAAAATTGGACAAAAATTTCAAACTTGTAGAAACACTGCAACTTTCTTTTATTATTATACGAAAATCTTATTATAAATATTAATAAATTGTTTAAAAAATTATTTAAATCAGATTTAAATTAAAATTTTTTTTTGTTCTTAATCAGATACTTTTACTTAAGTCCCTACATTTAATATATATATATATATATATATATATTTTAGAATACTATAAAAAATGATTTTTTTGTCTTAAGCAATTTTAAAATTAAAATATAAAATATATTTTTGATCATAATTTTTATAATAAATAAAGATGAACAGGAATTCTGAACAAACAATTTAATATTTAAAACTTCAACCCAAAAGATATTTTATTTCAAATAGAAAATATTTTAGTTAAACTTTTTAACCAAAAAACAACTAGATTTCTAAAAAGGAAATTAATTTTTTACCAAAAAGGATGAATTTTTAACGAAAAAATAACTGACAAATGAATAGTTCAATTTTTAACCAAAAATATTAATTTTCGGCTAAAAATATGAATTTACCACCAAAAACTAAATGTTTTAAAAATTAATTCAATTTTTAATCTATGTTTTAAATTTCTCGATCAAAAAAGTTAATTCTCCACAAAAATGTAATATTTGATGCTCCATCCAAAAATGTTGAAAATTTTAAATAATAAAAAAAAGTTTAATTAAAAAAAAACAATAAAAAAGTTCAATTTTTGCCGAAAAAATTATTTTTTAACAAAAAAAGTGAATTTACAAGCAAATTGTTAAACTTTTAAATAAACTGATGAATTCTCAGCCAAAAAAGATTAATTTTGAACAAAGAGGATTCATTTTTAACCACAAAGGATAAATTTTCAACCAAGAGGATACTCCCATTAAAAAATACCAATTTTCAACAAAATATGGAATTGTAACATTATCATATAAAAAAATTAATTTTCAACCAAAACGAAACTAATTTTTAACAAAATTAGTAATTTTTCAGCAAGAGAGATATATTTTTAAAATTGACAGATCATCTAAAACAAATAGATAATACAAAAATAAATTCAGAGTTCATCATTCAACCAAATAGTTGAGTTTTCAACCAAAAATGAATTTTTAAATTAAAATGATAAATCTTTTAAAAAAATACTTAACCAAAAAGCACAATTATTAACCAATTAGTGGAATTTCCAATAAAAAATATTTATATTTTAAATTTAAAAAACCTGAATTTATAAAAGACAGCTTTTAAACAAAATTGTTTATTTTTCACCCAAATTGTTGGATATTAAAGTTTGACTTAAAAAATCTAAATTTTCAAAAAAAATGAAATATTTAAATTTTCAGTTAAAAAATTAATTTTCCTAAGTTTTATTGGTGGAACTTTCAACCAAATACTTCAATTTTCAAAAAAAAAATTCATAACGAAAATAGAACTAGTGGACATTTTACTTGAAATATTTAAATTTTGAATAAAAATGAGTAGAATTCAATAAAAAAATTAAATTTTTAGCCATAAAGATTAATGCTTCTAATAAGATCATGAACAGTAATTCAAATAAAAATATTATTTTTTAATGATTTTGTATTAAAGAAATAAAATTTACAGAAAAGGCTGAATTTTTAATAATTTATAAACAATAAAACCATTCCATTTTTGTTAAAAAATACCAATTTCTGACGAAAAACAGTAAAATAACAAAAAATGGTTAAAGATTGTAAAATCTACTGATTTGAAAAATTGAAAAATTTTTAATTATTGAAATATAATAATTTTCAGAATAAAATTACCCAGTTTGGATGTAAAATATTAAGATAACCTAAGGCTGTTCAAAACTTTTGAACATTCTCAAAATAATTTTTTTTTGTTTTTCCTGATTTTGTTTAAAATAACTGATTTTTTCATAAAAACTTGAATATAAGTCAAAAATACAAAAAAGTTCGAAATATACAATTTTGTTGTTGTAAAGTACTAATTAATTCTGTAAAACGCTAACGTAACCTAAAATTGTTAAAAAATAATATTTTAATTGAAGTTCTAATTCAATTGTTAAAAATAATTTGAATAATGATTTTTGTTTAAAAATGTAAGTTTGCGATTAAAACACTTAGAATAAAAATAAACGTTTAAACTAACAGAAAACGTTTAATGAAAAGTCGATCAGATTCTCAACAAAAGGCATTGTGAGATTTTCAAAAAATATTGTTACGCCACTTTTTTGATTGAAAATAATTTTTTTTTATTTATTCAGACAAAATTCTGAAACCAAAGAAATTTTTTTATTTTGTGATATACATGAAAATTTAGTTGAATCAAATTTTGTTTGATTCGACAAAATATTTGATTGACCACACCAATTTTTTTAAATCGATCAAGAAAATACTCCATCTCGCAAAATATTTGGTTACAAGAACCAAAAAATTTGATTGGATCATCAAATATTCTGTTATCCACATAATAACCATATTCCCTGATTAAACCAAAAAAAATTTTGTCGATTCAACCAAATCGTTTTCTGAGTTTCATTTAATTTTTAATTTTTCAATTTAGAGGATACGATAACGATAAAAAACAATTTAAAATAATTAAGTAATTTATTTATCAATCTGTTAGGCTTTCGATTCAACTTGCGATGATATTAATATCCCCACTCGTCTCTGCCGACAGAACACGTCATTTATTGGAAAACTGTTCTTGACGGACTCCCCCAATTTCCGCCCTTTGCAGCCCTTATAGGAAACCTCGTGTCGAAAGTTTCCCCATTACAGAGAAAACTTTCTGTCATCGAAAAATACAAGATTCGTGCAAAACTCACCAGCATGAGACAAGATCTTTCGATCATCCTTTTTTTACTGCTACTCCACTAAAATTGATAAACCCAATCACTACTGCACTTTCCCCAAAAACTTGTAGTCACTCAATTAAAATAAAAAGAACCAAAGCACCTCAAAAATCACTACAAATTCAAAAACACTTTAAGACGTTAATCCTAATTATTTTGTCATTCCTCGATTTTGAATTTTATTTTAAAAAATTCACATTGACTGACACTTAAATTTGCCGGTTTTTTCTTTCGAACCTCGTGGTACGTTTGTCTTCCCGCGTAGTGACAGCACGCTACCCGCACGAGGTGTTCGGGCTGAAATGCACCGCGCGAGTAAATCGGCTCTTACAAGAGGCGCGCGCTTTCCCCCAAGGATCATGCAGAGCCATCTCGTGGAGGTTGGGGAAGATCGAGGAGGCAGTGGACCACCACCTACAACCCACAACCCCCACAGAGTCACCCACTTTGTATCGCGATTCTGGGATTAGAGTTGGGGGTTGAACTTTAGATGGAAGACTGGGGAGAAGCTTTAAAGTTCATGCGGGGATTCTGGATCCAACTTTGGAGAAAGAGAATAATTCGAGAGGTCAGAGTGATCAAGTTGTATATTTTTGATCAAATTGAATTAGAAATTATATTCTAAAGACAGTACACCTAGTGTTTCACGAAATAATTGGATTTTCAACAACAAAGAATTAGTTTTCACTAAAGAAGATAATTTGTCCACTAAAACATAAATAATTAAATTCCAGGTTAGAAACATTAATGTACAGCCAAAAATGAATGTTTAAATTAACCTATGGAATATTTAATTGGAATAAAAATAGATAACTTTCGACAGAAAACACTAACTAAAATATTCAATCCCAGAGAGATGAATTTTCAACACAACCAGGTTAACTTCTACTAAAAAAGATTAATTTTTAACTAGAAAAGATAATTTTTCATCGAAAAATTGAACAATTAAATTTTTAGTCAAATACTGAACGTTCAAGCAAAAAGATGAATTTTTATCTGAAATTATGGAATGTTAAACTAGAATGAAACTAAATCTGCAGTTTCAAAAAGAAAATAATAATTCAACCGAAAAGGAAACAAATTTTTAAAAAATAGTTAAATTTTCGGCAGAAAATCCTTTTCATCCAGAGAAAAAAAATTTTCTATGAAATAGCTCATATTTTAACAACAACAAAAGAATTTTCAATTAAAATGATGAATTGTTAAAAAAAAACTAATTTTCCTTAGAAGTGTTCAACTTTAACCCTGAAAGATGAATATTCAACTAAAATCAAGAATCTTGAACTGCAGTGGTTGAATCTTAAATTAAACAGATAAATTTTTAACCAAAAAATGAATCTTCAACTGAAGTATTTGGATTTTAAACGGCAAAGAATTAACTTTCAGAAAAAAGATAAATTGTCAACCGCAACATAAATAATTAAATTTCAAGTTAAGAAAATGAATGTGCAACCAAATATGAGTTTTCGACTAAAACTATGCAATTTTTAATTGCAATAAAACTAAATAACTTTCCAAACAAAAAAATAACTTAAAAAAATGTTTAAATTTTCATACATAGGGATAAATTTCCAATTAAAGTTGTAAATGTTTAATTGGAATAGTTGCGTTTTAAACCAAGAAGATGAATCTTCAACTAAAATGTTGAATCTGTTACTAGAATAATTTAATTTTCGACCAACAAGATTAATTTATACTAAAAAAAAAAAGAATTTTTAACTCAAAAAGATCATTTTTCATCGAAAAATTGAATAATTAAATTTTAGTCAAATAATTAATTCAATGTTCAAGCAAAGAGATGAATTTTTATCTGAAATTACGGAATATTCAGCGGGAATAATAGTTACATTTCTAGTTAATAAAACCAAATAATCAATTTACCGTTCGGCAAAAAATTCCGAAAAGAACAATTTTTAAACATGAATATTATCTTGAAAAGGCAAAGATAATTTTCTACAAAAAAATCTTTTTTAACGAAATATGTGGATTATCAACGAAATAATTAAAATTTTCAATTAAC
>JAWWLR010000149.1:250043-261459 GCA_035041075.1 Acraspis erinacei | reverse complement strand
TGCTAATGTCTTAAATAAATATTAAGAAACAGAATATTTAAGACTTTACAACGCAAAACGGTCAAGAAGGGCGATAGTCTTCTGATTATTCTTAACTGAGGCAAACATTCCGCGTTGCGGAAATTTTAACTCAGTTTGCTATAAATATAAATTTTAAACCAAGAAGGATAACTGTTGAAGCACATAGTTGAATTTCAAATATAACAAATTTAAATGAGATTAAAATCAAATTTAAAATCATTTTTAACATCCAATTATCAAGTAAATGTGAAGAATTCCTGAAAATAAAACCAAGAATCTAGCCACCAAATTTGGATAACCGCCAGGAAATGTTCCCATGGCAATCTGAAAAAAAACCTTTTCCCCTTTTTTCTCCCCTAAGTTATTTTTCCAACATTTTCGATAAATTGGAACGGCACCGAAATTCTGTACAATTCTGTTCTTAGAATGTATTTTCTAATGTCTTAAATAAATACATAGAAACAGAATATTTAAGACTTTACAACGCAAAGCGGTCAAGAAGGGCGATATTCTTCTGATTATTCTTAAATGAGGTAAACTTTCCGCGTTCACGGAAATTTTACCTCAGTTTGTTATAAATATGAATTTTAAACCAAGGCAGATGATCGTTCAAGCACATAGATGAATCTCAAATTTAAAAAATTTAGATGAGATTAAAATCAAATTTAAAACGATTTAAAACGTCCAATTATCAAGTTAATGTAAAGAATTCCTGAAAATAAAACCAAGAATCTAACGACCAAATTTGGATAACCACCATAAAATGTTCGCATGGCAATCTGAAAAAAACTTTTCCCCCCTTTTTCCGCCCTAAGTTAGTTTTCCAATATTTTTGATAAATTAGAAAGGCACCGAAATTCTGTTCAATTCTGTTCTTAAAATTTATTTGATAAACTTCTGAAATAAATACATAATACATAGAAACAAAATATTTAAGACTTTAGAACACAAAACTGTCAAGAACGGTGATAGTCAGTTGATTATTCTTAACTGAGGCAAACTTTCCGCGGTTGCGGAAATTTTACCTCAATTTGTTATAAATATGAATTTTAAACCAAGGAGGATAATCGTTGAAGCACATAGTTAATTTCAAATTTAATCAATTTAAATGAGATTAAAATCAGATTTAAGATGATTTTTAGCATCCAATTATCAAGTTAATGTGAAGAATTCCTGAAAATAAAACCAAGAATCTAGCCACCAAATTTGGATAACCACCAGAAAATGTTCCCATGGCAATCTGAAAAAAAACCTTTTACTCTTTTTCCCCCTAAAAAAGAAAAGAAAAAAATTAGTTTTCCATTTGGACAAAAATAAAAAAGAGGAAAAAATCATAAGGCAACCAACCAAATCCCCTTCCTTCTGTTTTTTATTTCTTTCGTACTTTTTATTTTTATTAGCAAGTCAGTACAAAAAATGTATAAAAAATAATCACGAACGTTTTGACAGTCATAAAGCACCGTTACCAAGGAAAAAAAAGATAAAAAAATATAATTTACAAAATTTTACAATTGAATAAAAATTAAATTAAACATTTTTAAATAATTTGTTTTAAATCTCATTTAAATTGCTTAAATTTTAATTTCACTTGATTCTCGGGTGTTGACTTTTAGGTGTCAGGGAAAGAGCATCATGGCAGCGGTGCAGTTCCTGCCGGCTAAAACATTTTTTGGCTTCCTTCTGATTTTTCTTTCCTCTTTTTTATTTTTGTCCAAATAAAAAACGATTTTTTTCTTATCTTTTTTAGTGTAAAATTTGAATTTTTCATGAAATAAAAAAATTAATTTTGGATCAATCAGTTGCATTGACAACAAAATGGATGAACTTTTAAACAAAAGAAACGAATTATCAACTAAATAGAGGAATTCTAAACCAAATGATTGAAATTTCAAAACAAAACAAAATCAACTTCAAGTATAAGTATTTCAAACCAAACAGTCGAATCTTCAACCATGTTCAATTTTCCACGACAAAAATAAATTTCAAACCAAAAATATCTATTCTCAATAAGAAAGTGTAATAGTTGATTTTTAAAGCAAGAAAAATTTTAATTTAAATAAAAAACAGTTGAATTAAAAAAAAAAATTTTTTACAAAATAGTTGAATTGTTAACAAAGTGTGCGTGGACAAATTAACTTTTAGCCTAAACTATTTGACCGATTTGGAATTTGCTTTTTAAAGAAGGTTATGACATTTCTAACAAAGTGCTCGAGACATTTTTTTAAAAAGTTGTTTAATTTTTTTTATTTAACAATGAAAATTCGTTTTTAAAAAACTTTGAAGATGCCATTTTGTGGAAATTTATCCAGTTTATGCGACAGTATCAGATATTAAAAAAATTGTTTACAATTTTTATAAACAACTTAATCAACAAAAGTTATATTTATAGTAAAAATGATTTATAGCTGCTTCGGATGTGTTTTTGAAGTGCAAATCTGAAGAGAAAAATTTCAAATGACTTATAAAAAAATAGGGACCGTTTTTTGATTATTTAAACAAATTTTATAAACAAATGCATAAATTCGTCATTTTCAAATCGATTTGTTTCATTTTTTTAACCGGAAGGAAAATAAATATCTTGCTTATAGCTTTCTTGTGCGAACCTTTGATTTTAGACAAATAGTGTTATCTGTTTAAGCAAAATTAATTAACAAATGCATAAGATTGTCATTTTTCAGTAAAAAGAATTCGTTTTTTTTAATAAACTTCAGATATATTAAAAATACCTCTCGACATGATGCTTGGTTAGAAAAATATTTCTATTTGTTTTAATAAATTAAATAAAAAATTCATTGTTTTGCCATTCTTTAACATATAGATTTTGTTTTTTTTTATAGAAATAAATTCCTAATATCTTGCTAGTAGCTCTCTATAGTTATTTTTTATTAATACTAAAGAATTCATGAAAGGAAGTGTTCTTATACATTGTTCATAATTTCGACTGTTTTTTATAAATAATTGTAAAAATAATAAACTTGTCCTGCCGGATCATACAGTATAGTAACAGAGAGACCTTACTTTAAAATTGTAGTCGATTTCATAAAAAAAAACAATATTTTGTTTCCATTAAAAACGGCCTCAGAGTAATTTGTTTATTAAACTTGTTTAAAAATTATGAATTGTTATCTAAAAGCAAAATATCACAGTAAAGTCTCATTGGTTATACACATTAAATTGATGGTGTTGAAGAAACTAAATTTATCTATTTAAAAATAGCCAAATTATGCATTTGCTTATTAAATTTTTTAACAACAATTAATAATTCTCTATTATTAATAAAGAAATAAATATAGCGAGCTACTAGCAAGAAATAAAGAATTTATTCATCTGAAAAGACGAAATCTATATGTTGACAATGGCAAAAAAATTAAATTTGTTTTATAATTTGTTTAAACAAATAGAATATTTTTTATAACCTAATATCATATCAAAATGTATTTTTAATGTATGTGTAGTTGATTTAAAAAAAAACTAATTCCTCTTATTGAAAAATGACAAAATTATGCATTTGTTAATTTATTTTTTTTAAACAAATAACACAAATTGTCTGAAATCAAATAATCGCACAAAAACTATTCACAAGGTATTTATTTTAATTTTTACTAAAAATCTAACCTTTGTTGATTAATTTGTTTATAAACATCGTAAACAATTTCTTAAATATCTTATACTGCTGGACATCATTCAAGAAAAGTTTCCCCACTAATTCTGGATAACTTTGTTAGAAATTTCATAAGCTTCAATTTAAAAAGAAATTAATCATTCGAATAGCTAGGGCTAAAAGTTAATTTGTCCAGGGTTTTCGAGCCTAATTTTTGAAATAAGCTTCCAATTTTTTTATAAATAAACAAATATGACGAAAAAAGTTGCCATTTTTTCTATTTGACGTTCCCAAAGCTTGTCAATAACATGAAAATGGTTAAAATCACCTGAGTTTCATAGAGAAAATTATTTAACGCTATTTGAATATTACATAATAAACAACAAAAATTTATCAATTCTTTGTTGAAAAAAATGTTTTTTTTTCAATTTTCCATAATTTTACGGTTTTTTGAGTTATTTAGCAAGAAATTTGTATATAAACAATGTAATGTTGAAGACATTTTTTCTTGACATTATTATTGTTAATATTATAAACAAATGCAATAAACAAATGCATTAATCAGGCATTTTTCGATAGAAAAATTCTATTTTTTCGATGTCATTTTTTTTAATTAGTAAATTCATGATAATTTCAGATAAAATTAATAATTTATTGATCAATTTTATTATTTTTTTAAACAATTTTTATAATCAAATGCATTATCTGGGCATTTGTCGACCGAAATTTTTTTTTTCATTTTCAGTCCTTTCAGTTTAAGGTTCTTATTTTGTCATTCTTTTAACAAGGCTGCAGCTTCAGGATAATGCATTTTTGTATTAAATTTATTTAAGCAAGTATATAAGATTTATTAATTTTTTTCTGAAATTATCATTAATTTGCTAATTTAAAAAGTTGGCATCAAAAAATCGAATTTTTCTTTTGACAAATTCCTTACCGTGGCATTTGTTTATTAACTTTGTTTTAAAAATTATAAAATGTATCAAACAGTTATGCAGATTGCTTAAGTTGTCATGAAGTTCTCAACTGAAAGGACTGGCATTGAAAAAAATATATATATTTTGACGATAAATGCCCGATTAATGCATTTGTTTATGATTTGTTTAAAAAAATAAGATTAATAAAAAAATTAAGAAATCCTAGTGTTTGGGAGTATAGCTATGGCAGTTCTTATGGCAGTACTTATTGACCGAGCAAGATTCTGTTCAAGGTTAAGTCTACAATGTCGCCATCTATTGGCAGAGATATCAATTAGCATATTTATGGACATTCCTGTGTTACCGTCTGAAATGAGGTGCCATCTATTAGTGAAAATATCAACTAAGTTTATGTTGCGTAACAAGTTTATAGTGCGCCATCTATTAGCAGAGGTTTTAACCAACCAATTTACCCAACTCCCTGTTTTACCGATCAATTTGTCATCTATCTCATTCTTCATCTCCTCTTCCTTCAACTCCCCCTGCTCCTCCTTCTCCTCTTCCTCTTCCTCCTCTTCCTCTTCCTCCTCTTCCTCCACCTCTTCTTCCTCCTCCTCCTCCACCTTTTTCTTCTGCTTCTTCTAACTGCTCTTCATTTATCACCTCCTTCTTATCCATGTCCTGCGTCTCTTTCTTTTATTTTGCCCTGAGTTTTTTCATATTTTTCACGTTTTTCTTCATATCGATAACATGGAACACAAATTTGAATCCAGTGTTAAAATTATGAGAAAACGCGAAGAGAATATGGACCAACATGAGGAGAAATTCCAGGAGGAGGATATTAAATAGGTGTAGAAGATAGATAGGAAAGAGGAGATAAATACAGAGAAGTTAGAAAATGAGAAAATGGATGAGGAGAAGAAGAAGAAAAAGAAGAAGAAGAAGAAACAAAACAAAGGGATAAAAGACAGCTTAGTCGGTAAAACAGGGGCATCAGTAAATATGTTAGTTGGAATATCTGCCAATAGATGGCGACACTTTATACTCAGCCTGGAAGAGAACCTTTTCGTTCGGTAAATGGCGTGACACTGTCACAGCTATACTACTAATTTCCAAATAAAAGAAATTGATCATTAACCAACCCAAAACAAAAAGATTATAATTTGAAATAAAAACATATGGAATTTAACTAAAAAAGATTAATGCAAATCAAAAATGTAATAGTTGATATTTTAAATAAAAAGATTTTAATATGAAAGAGAAAGATTTTAATATAAAATAAAAATAGCTAAAGTTGGCCAAAAAAATTTCAACAAAAGAATTGAATCCTCAGCAAAAACAGATTAATTTTTAACCAAAGAGTTGCATTTTTAATAAAAGGGTATCAAATTTCTACCAAAATTTATTTCTTTTAAGGGTATTTAAATATAATTTTCCTTGATTTCTTGAAGAAATTAAAAACGATTTTTGAAAATTGCAGATATTTTGAAAAAGTATTTAGAAATGTTTAACGAAAATTATTTCATTTTAGAAGATTTTACAAAGTTTTAGTCTAAATATCTAAATACCTTTAAAAGTGACCCAAATTATTCCAGAAATGATTTAAAATCTTTAAAAAAAAATTCCCCTTAAAATAAATTTTCATTAATTATTAAAAATTGTTCATCTTTAGTGTAAAATTCATCAATTTTATTGAAAATTTAAGTGTTTTGTGGTAATTTCATATTTGTTGGTATAAAATTAATTTTCTTAATTGAAAATTTAACTGTTTGGTTGAACTACTTTGTTGAAAATTATTTTTATTAGTTGAAGATCCACCTTTTTTTGCAAATCTAATCATTCCGCTGAAAACTCGTTTCCTTTTTGATTAAAATAAATTTTTTCAAATGCAAATTTAACTTTTCTATTCTTTGTTAAAAATTATCATTTTTAGATTAAAATTCAACTATTTAGTTTTATAGGCAACTATCAGGTTCATTACTAACTTTTTTGTTTAAGCTGTTTTGTTAATAATTCTTCTTTTTTGTTAAAATTTTAAGTTTTTTTTCTGAAATGTCATCTTCTTCGGTACAAGAATTCTTCTCTGGAAAATCGAATTTCTTCTAAGAAATTCATCTTTTTAGCGGGAAGATTTTACTAGTCAGTTTAAAATTCTTGTGGTTAAATAATTTCATTAATACAAAATAAATAATAATAAAAAATTAGTTTTTTTTTAAATTTAAGCAATTAGTGGTAAATTCTTCTTCGAATACAAAAAATTGCACTATTTGGTTAATATTTCGTCTTTTTTGCTTGAAAAATTATCTATTTGGTTTTAAATGAAACTATTTTGTTTCAACTTTTAATTTAAGAAAAAAATTGAGACTAAAAATTAATTAATTAACTTAAGATTAAAAATATAATACTAAGATTTAATTTCAACAAAATAGAATATTTGTTAACAAATTAGTTGAGTCTTCAACAAAAAAGTTCATTTCCAACCAAATAGATGAACTTTCTACATTAATAGCTCAATTTTCAACGAATTTGTTTCATTTTTAAACCAAAAAGACTAATTTTTAACAAAAGAGTTAAATTCTAAAAAAAAAATTAATTCTTAACCAAATAGTTCAATTTTTTACCAAAATATTTCAATTAAAAAATAATAATAATTTGGCATAAAATAGTTCAATTTTAAACAAAAATGTTTATTTTCAACGAAGTAGTTTAACATTATACCATTTTCAAACCAAAACACGAATTTTGAACAAAAAGGGTTAAAATTCTAAACAAAAGAATAAATTATTAACCAAGTAGATAAATTTTCTACCAAAATATTTCAATTTTCAAGAAAAAATAATAATTTAGGACAAAATAGTTAAATTTTTAATCAATGAATTATATTTTGAACCAAGATATGAGTTTGCAACTAATATTATGAATCTGCAACCAAACAGCTGAATTTTTAATGCAATAGCCGAACCAAAAACAACACTTTTCAACAAAGGAATTTACATTTTAAACCGAAAATATGAATTTTTAACAAAATTGTTCGTCATTTTCAACCAAACATTTTTATATTTCTGCCAAAATAATTGAATTTTTCATAAAATTCATAAATTTTCAAATAAAATACACTGGAACCTCAAATTATAAACCTCGGATCTACTATATTCCTAGAATTACTGAGGTATTTTCAAATTCGTGATAAAAGGAGCCGCGGGATCGGAAGAGAGGCTGTGTTCAGTCAAGCGTGACTAACAACAGGAGGGTCGCACGTTCAGCTCAATATTAGCATCAGGTTATAATTTGCAGTGTGGGGCTATGCGAAAGAAGTGAAACTTTGACGGATTAACTTTACTTTCACTACCCCCCCCCCCCCACCCCTGTTAAAAGCCGGAAACCTTAGCTAAGAAAAACCAATCCCAATAAAAAATTCCACATTTTTTTCCTAATTTTAATTCCAAATCCAATTCAATCCAATCCTATCAAATATGTTATTTAAAATATTATATAGATATTCCACATATATTCCACTTTATCAAGGTTTTTAAAAATAAATTATTTTTTAAAATAAAAAGTTTTAAATAAAAAATTTTCAACAATTTTAAAAATAATGATGATATCATTCAGTTTACAATGCGTAATTCAGAAATATTTTACTTTATAAGTTCTTCATTTTAGATTTTTATTTTTAAGCGTAGATTTTTAATTTAAAGAATTTTAAAGTTCAGCCTTGAAGAGTTAAACAAATTAAAAATTGAAAGCGTTTGAAGTTAAAATTTTTTGATAAAAAACAGTATTATTTTATCAACTGTAAATATAAATCAATGAATTCGAACTTAAAAAATAACTTACTAATAAGATATTCATAATTGAAGTATTTTGTTAAATTAAAAATATTGTTTCAGTTGAAATTATTCACTTCTTAACTCACTAAATTTCAAATTTTGTAATTTAGAAAAAGAATAAGTATTAAATTTTTATGTAATAATAATAATAATTGCACACTTATTGTTTGTAGAAAAAAATTGAGTATTTTAAAAAGATATTTAGAAGTTTTGAAAAGAATCAAAATTAATTTAAAACTTAAAACGATGTCGAGTAATTTAAACAAAGTGTGTGCAATTGTTTTTCAGAAATTCTAAACATATTTTAAAAAGAATAGAATTTTTCCTACAATTTTTAAAATCTACTAAAATATTTTTAAAAAGTCTGTTAAAATAATGTTTCAAAATGAAAAATCATTTTCAATTTTCCTATGAATGCAAAAATCTACATTTTGTTTTAAATTAGGTTGTGGGTATTTTCACCGAAATTTCATTTTAAGTTCTAAGTTAATTTTGAATCTTTTTAAAAATTCTCAATCTCCTAGCATTACTCTAATTTTTTGAACAAATAATAAGTGTTAAATTGTTATTTATAAATCCAAATTTGAAGAAAAATTGTTTAAATTCGCAGGATTTTATAGAAGTTTTAGAACAAATTTAATTAATTCTAAAAGTTGTTTAGAAGTCCTGAACAAATTTCAAAAATAATTTTAAATTTGAAAAAATGTAAAGCAACTTCAAGATTTCTCAAAAATTTGAAATAAAATTTTAAAGCTTTTCAAGGATGCTTAAACTATTTAAAATTCAAATAATTTACATTCTGATTTAAGAACTTTCAAGTTAAGCAAAATTTTAATTTTTGTTGTTTCTAGCCTAAAATTACCTAATAATATAGATTTCAACATTTTTAAATTCATTGATTAATTAATTTGTTGTTTATTTTGCATTAATTTAAAAGGAAAAACGTTTAGTATATTTTTTAAAGTTTTATGGGCCGAGAAAAATGTTTGCGATCCGGGAAAAATTCGGGAAATGACCGGGAATTTTTTCTTCGATTAAAACGGTCACCATGTAAAAATATATAGAATCTTAAGCAACGCAAAGTTTGGTTAGGAAAGTATAAGACTTCTCAATAGATATAGTTGGATAAAATATTCCAAGATTTTGAGGCACAGGATTTGATACTTGTATACAAAAAATTGTATTTTTTTTATTTGATATATGATTCAAATATTTGATAGAGGCATATCATGAAAATATGATAGAAAAGTATAGGATTTCTAGATGGACAGAAATTGATAGCAAGGTCTACCAAATGTGCTGATTGGATTTCCCTAAAATAGAATTTTCTTTATTATCAGGTTTTGTCTAAATATAAAATCCACCAACTTGATCAGTTTTAACATAAATAGAGAGAGTAAAGATGGAGATCTGTAATTCCCAATGTGCTTGTTCCCTTTGTTGTCAAACTCGCTGGAACTCAATATTTCCTCGGTTGGTATTCAAAGCACGGATGGAATTTTCGGTCTATTTACTACATCGTCGAAAGCGGATGGAAACCTCCTCCTTCTGTAGAGTATCTGACGGAATTTGACAAATTTACGATTAGCGAACTTTACTCTAAAAATGAAGGCTTGCCAGAACTTTTTCGAATTTAATAAGGTAACTGAAAAGTTAGATAATTTATAAGACCACTGCTTATAGATAACTCAGACTTAGATAACATTGACTTAAACACACAATTTGCATATCCATAATAAATTCTACAAAATGGATAAAAATATAATCTCTCAGGTTTTGAATCTCGTTTAACAAAGATGAAAGTACACTGACCTACCCTGCCTTCTAAGATGCAGCTTAACCTGGCAATGGTTCAACATCCTCTAGCACAGATACCAAAAAATTATCCTGTTGATATTGTTAACGTAAATGATACTTTAATGAACTTATTAACTAAAAATGTTTACAAAATAGTTCATCCTTTTTACTTTAGCACAAAAAGGTATGACACATTGAGTGAACGTCCATTTCCTCGACAATGAAGAATCTTGAAGAATCTGTTCTTCCTTATAGAGGATTATTTTGTATTTACTGATAATTCAAGTATTGGGCAAGGATGGATTATAACAGCCCACCTTGACGAAGAAGGTGTAGATCTCGGTACCGTGAAGGTACGTGGGTTAGCGTTTGGAGATAGTAAGGTTGCTATGGCAGTCAATCAAAGGCTTACAGAGAATGTAGAAAAGACTGAATATTAGCATGAAAAACATGGGTCTCAAAATTATCGAAAATAAAACAAAAATAATAGTATTTAAAGAAAATGAAGAGAAAACAGTATGCAACTTGTCTTAGACGATGAGAGGATAGAACCAGATGATAAGTATGTGTGTTTATTATTTATTAACTAATGTCAATTGATGTTGACAATGTAAGAATTTGAATCAGAAGATGTTATATTTTCCAGTATACCATCAACATCTAACCTCTTCTAATTAGCAATTAGTGGCAGTTATTTAGTCAAGTTTTGAGGACTTTAGTTTTAATTTTAATTTAATAAACTCTGTGGTTTTCTTGGTACATTTAAATTCTGAATAAATACTGACCACGGGTGATTCACAGATTATTTGAAGAATATTGGAGAATCTGTTCCTATTGACTATTTATTATAATCATAGATAAGTGTTTGAGAATGGTCCTCCTTGACGAAGAAGGTGTAGATTTCGGGGCCGTGAAGGTGCGTGGGTTAGCGTGGGTTATGGTGCTTAAAGGAAAGGAGGAGAAAACAGTATGCAGCGATCCCTTAAACGTTGAGAAGATAAAACAAGTTGATAGGTATGAGCATGTACTAGTTATTATCAAAATCAAAGGCTTCTAATTAGTAATTAGTTAGTTATTTAGGAAAGTTTTAAGGGGTTTACATTTATTTTTATTTTTTTTTTTTAGTTTTCTTGGTCTATTCTAAATCTGAATGGAAACTGACCACGAGTGTTTCTTGGACTGCGTGTAGCATATGGTGGTCCAAAAAACGCTTTTCGAGCTACAGAGTAAGGACCCCTCCCCCCAGTTTT
>JAWWLR010000149.1:228769-239290 GCA_035041075.1 Acraspis erinacei | reverse complement strand
AATAAACAGAAAAACTACAACAACTCAAAACTCACACTCTACGAAGGAAAAGCATGTTTTCTTTCCGGAATGAAGTTCATAAACCACTTTTTGTGTTCCAAGTGGGCATTTTACTTTATATCAGAGTTGGATTCTGCTTTTTCATCGCTCAACGAGAGAATAGGGTGGAGGGTCGTAAAGGTTTTTCTTGGTGCAATATAAAACGCTAACAACAATGCCATAAAGTTGACTATATTCTTGGCACTTTGTATTTGTACGAAGAAATAAATGTGAAAATTTTTAGAATAAAAATATGCTGACCGAATCCATTTCAAATCAAATTGGGTTCTGCACTTTGCTAAAATTTTATGTGTATTTGAAAATTTAAATTTTGCTTATTATTAACAAAATGGCGGCAGCTTTTCTAAAAAACAGTCGATTTTCTAAAAAAATCCACATTTAAGTATTTTGTCATTTTTTAAATTTTAATTTGATAAAGAAGATATATATTTTTAACAAAATAGTTGAGTCCGTCACCCAGAAGATGAATTTTCAGAAAAGAAGAGGAATTTTCAACAAAATACATAAAGTTTACGAAAAAAAAGTTGAATTTTCCACCCGACACTATCGATTTTCAACAAAAAAGTTCATTTTCAACCAATTAGTTAATTTTACAAATAGTTAAATTTTTTAAAAAATATTTAAAGTTTCTACTAAAATAGTTAATTTTTTAAAACAAAATAGTTTAATTTTCAACTAAAAAAGATCAATTTTTATTTAAAAAATGAAACAGTTTTATTTTCAGTTTACAGAATTAACTTTTAACCACAAAAAGATTTACCAAGTATTTAATTTTTGAAATAAATAGTTAAATTTTTTAACAAGTAGTGGAATCCTCTACGAAAATAGTTGAATTTTCAACCAAATGGTTGCATTTTAAACTAAAAACAAAAAGAGAAGTTTGAAATAAAAAATGAAATAGTTGCATTTTTCGTTTGTAAAACTAATTTTTAACCACAAAAAAAAGAATTTTCAACTACTTAAATTAAAAAAAAATTTTTGAACAAAAAAGCTTTCAACCAAAAATGGAACTGCTGCATTTTTAGTTTAAAAACTTAATTTTCATAAAAAAATATGAATTTTCGACAAAACAGTCTAAGTTTCTACCAAAAACTATGAATTTTAAAACGAAAAATATCATTTTCTACAAAATAGTTAATTTTTAAAATAAATAGTTCTATTTTTAACAAAATAGTTTAAAAAATTATTATTTCTGAAAAAAGATGCCGGTGGATGCTTTTCCCTTAAGCTACTAGAGAGATCAAGAGAAGAATCTTTTTTCAGAAATACGCGCTATCTCAAGCCAGTTGTTGCACTTATGATACAAGTTATTTAAAGGAATCCTTATTATCATCAGAGGTAGTTATCAGAGGTAGTTAAACTAAAAAAAGGATTAGTTTTAAATCAAAACATTTTCCGTTTCAAAACTTAATTTTTATCAAAAAAGGCGAATTTTCCACAAAACAGTTTAATTTTCTACCTTAAGCTATGAATTTAAAAAAATTTTACCAAATAGTTAATTTTTAAAATAAGCAGTTTAATTTTTAACAAAAAATTTTTTAAATTAATTTTTTCTGAAAAAAGATCTACTCATTTCGTTCCGCTACGAATCGAACCACAGAACGTCGACTGCCGGTCGGATGCTTTTCCCTTAAGCTACTAGAGAGATCAAGAGAAGAATCTTTTTTCAGAAATACACGCTATCTCAAGCGACGTGTCGATATCATTCCACAATCCGTAAAATTAGAAATCAACACTATCGATCAAGTAACTCTTCAAATAAGAGAAAATACTTGAAGTAATTTCTGACTAAGCCGAAAATAATTTTTTTAATTTCAAAATTAAATGTTATCTAAGATAAGATCAACTCCTTTCGATCCACTGGGAAACGAACCACAGAACTTATGATTGCCGTTCGGTTGCTTTCCTATTAAGCTATTAAAAAATCAAAACAAGAAATCTTTTTCAGAAATACACGTTATCTCAAGCCAGGTTTTGCATTTATGATACGAGTAATTTAAAGGAATCTGTATTATCATCAGAGATAGTTACAATAGATCAGTGTCGATATCATTCCACAATCCCTGAAATTGGAAATCAACACTATCGATCAAGTTAACTCTTTAAATAACAGAAAATACTTGAAGTAATTTCCGACTAGGCGGAAAATAATTTTTTTAATTTCAAAATTAAATTGTATCTATGATAAGGTCAACTCTCTTCTATCCACTGGGAAACGAACTACAGACTTATGATTGCCGTTAAACACGAATTCTTTTTCAGAAATACAGTTTATCTCAAGCCAGGTTTTGCATTTATGATACTAGTAATTTAAAGAAATCTGTGTTATCATCAGAGGTAGTTACCAACGACCAGTTTAGATAAAATCCCACAATCCGTGAAATTAGAAATCAACATTATCGATCAAGTTAAATTTTCAAATAATAGAAAATATTTAAGTAATTTCTGAGAGTTAACGTCAATTCACAGTTGAGCGAAGTGAGTAGATATTTTTTCCGAAAAAATTTGATTTTCAAATTTAGAAATTTATTTTCCATCTACACTAATCGATGGTAACTCTCTCTGATGATAATGCAGATTCCTTTAAAATATTATTTCTATAACTAAAAAGAAGATCAATTTTTAACTAAAAAAGATACATTTTTATCGAAAAAATGAAATATTTACATTTTGAGTTTCGAAAATTATTTTTCAACGAAAAAAGCGAATTTTAAAAGAAATTCATGAATTTTCTACAAAAAGTTAAATTTTTCACCTGACTCTATTCTTATTAACAAAATTAATAGTTTTCTACCGAGTTATTAATTTTTTAAATAAGTAATTTAAATTTTTAACTAGATAGTAGAATTTTTTACTAGTTAGTTCAATTTTTAAACAAAAAGATCAATTTTTAAGCAAACAGTTTCATTTTTTACCAAAAAAGAAGGTATCTACGCAGATAATAATTTTCAAACAAAAAAGATGTCTTTTCTACAAAACAATTGAAGTTTTAAAATAAAGTTAATTTTCAAAAACATTCTTTAATTTTGTACCAATTCGTTGAATTTTCAAATAAAAAAGACGAAATTTCTACAAACCACAAAAAGCTGAATTTGCTAATAAAAAAATCAATTTTCAATTAAAAATATAAGTATTTTACCAAAAATTCAATAGTTATATTTATAACTTATTATATTTATAACTTCAAAAGTCAACTATTTTGTTAAAAAATGAAACTGTCTGGTTGAAAATTTAACTATTTATTTAAAAAATTAACAACTTGGTGGAAAATTAACTTTTTTCTTGACTGTTAATAGTCTCCGGTAGAAAATTCAAGTGTTTTGTGGAAAATTCATGTATTTTTATGAAAATTCGTCTTTTAGTTTTTTAGTTGAAACTTTTCTTTTTTAATTGAAAATTCAAATATTTAGATAAAAATCCAAATATTTATTCAAACGGTCCAAAATTTTTGTTGTTGTAAATTAATAGAACCCAATAAGAAAATCCAACTATTTGGAATATTAATTTTTTCTTGTTTAAAATTAATGTTTTTAACTGAAAATTTAGTTGAAAATTTAATTATTTGATTCAAACTTTGTTTTTCTTTGGTCAAAAATTATTATTCCTTCACTTAAAATTTAACTATTCCATTTTTTAAATCTGTTTTTCTTTGTTTCGACATTATTATTTTTTAACTGAAAATTTTACTATTCGATTTTTCGTTGAAAATTGAACTGTGTTTAAAAATTCATTTTTTTTGTTGGAAATTTTTTCCACCTGAAAAAGTAGCTTTTCCATTCTTGGTTGAAAATTTACCTTCTTTTGTTAAAAATTCCTCTATTTTGTTGAAAATTCGTCCTATTTCTAGTAAAAAAATTATTTTCTTGTTTAAATTAAATGTTTCTGGTTGAAAATTGAATTTTTTTCTCAATATTTGTTTTTTTCTTGAAAGTTTAAATATTCTATTTTTGTTAAAAATTAATCGTTCTAGTTGACAATTAATCCATTTAGTTGCAAAATTTAGTTTGAAATTAAATTCTTTAACTGAAAATTTAGTTGAAAATTAAACTATTTTGTCAATAATTTGTTTTTCTTTAGATAAACATTATAATTTTTTTCCTGAAAATTTTTCTATTCTATTTTTGGTCGAAAATTGAATTATTTTGTTGAAAATTTTTTTTTCTTTGGTTAATATTTTTTTTAACTAACAATTTACCTAATTCATTTTTTATTAAAAATAAAGCTGTTTTATTTAAAAATTCAACAGCCAGTTCAATTTAAAAAGACAGATTTCACCAATAATTCGTATTTTCTGATTTGAAATCACTTATTTCTGATTTATCGATAATTTTTTTAAATAAAAGAAATTATTGAACAATAAAACGAATTCTTTAGTAATTCTGATTTTTTTTAAAATACACGAATTGATCAGAAACTCTATAAATATCAATGTTTTAATACAACAGTGTAATTCGCAGGGGCGTAGCTACTGCCCTATAAGCCGTATCTATTTAACAGGGCCCCCGCGGTCCGAGGGCCCCGTATATTTTCCTGAAAGGGCCCCCATCAGGAAATTTTGACACAGGGCCCCATCAGGGCTATCTACGCCACTGCTAATGTGCCATAGAATATAAACTGTTATATGTCGGAAAAAAAGAAACGTATAAATGCAAAAAAATAGATACTGTTCTCACATTGTTGGCTCCTGAAATTTTTTACGAGGCCATTTCACGCGAGCTTCGCATCCGTTGTACTGGCGCCGAACATAAGCACTTTCGACAATAGGGTAGTTCCAATTCTTTTTCGAATTTTCATGTATATTATAACCCGGAAATTTGTTCGAATCCACACAAAAATAAACCTTTTTTTTTATTTAATAAATTTTGTTCACACTGAGCAAGGTAAAAATTATTATAATTTAACAGAAATTATTGTTTAAATAAGTTATTATTGTTTATAACCATTTACTTAATTATAATTGCTAGAAATTCATAAATAAACAATTAAGAGAATCTTTTTTAAATAATATCTTTTTTTGTATATTTTTTCTGAAAACAGATATTTTGAATATTTTTCAATTTTTCTACATGGATAATAGAAATGTAGAAATTCATAAATAAACAATTAAGAGAATCTGTTTTAAATAATATCTTTTTTTTGTATATTTCTTCTGAGAACAGATATTTTGAATATTTTTCAATTTTTCTACATGGATCATAGAAATGTAAATTTTCTTTGAAGATAGTTATAAACTATAATAAATTTTTTAAACAATTTTTTTTTTTTAATTACATTTATTATTAGCTAACTAAGCAAAAACTTGAGAAAAAGTTAAAAATAAAAATATGCAACTATCCAGCATTACTAAAGAATAAGGTAGTTATAAACAATAATAATTAATTTCAAAAATTATTTTTGTTAAATCTCAATAATTGTTAACACCATTGAAGTGAAAAGTAGAAGAAAAGTTAACAATTTCATCAAAACCCGATAGATAGATAGAACCCCAATAATTTATTTAAACAAGTATTTTTGTTAAATTTGATTAATTTTTACCCTGCTTTAAGTGAAAAGTGGAAAAAATTCAATATTTTCGAAACAACCCCAAGTTTGTACGACTATTCAAAAAGAATATTATTAAAAATATTAATAAATTGTTTAAACAGTTATGTTTGTTAACTTACATGAATTATTACTTCACTCTAATTGAAATTTAGATCACCATCCTTTACATTATTCTCAGAGAATATTATTATAAATAATAAGAATAACAATTATAATACAATTATTTTTGTTAAATTTGATTAATTATTGTCATAAATCAACTAAAAATTTCAATAATTTTAATTTTTAATGCAATTTTCCAGCAAAAAGGTTCATTTTCTGAAAAAAAATAAAACACAAATTTTTAACGAAAAATAAAATAGTTTAATTTTCAGTTCAGAAAAATAAGTTTTTAATCGAGCTTACAACAAAAGACAAAGTTTTATCAAAATACAGAAATTTTCATTCAAATAATTGATTTTTCATCATAAAAAATATTTCAACGAAAAATGGAATAGTTAAATTTTTAGTTAAAAAAAATAAATGTTTAATAAAAAAAAAAAAACAATTTTCCACGAAAGAAGAAGAATTTTTAACAAAATACTTTAATTTTTAACCTAATATTTTAATCTTTAATGGAATTTTCAACCAAAAAGTTTAATTTTTACATAAAAAACACAAATTTCCAACAAAACCGATAAATTTTCAACTAAAAAAGACCTTTTTTTATAAAAAATAGAATAGTTTTATTTTTAGTTTATAGAAATAAGTTTTTAAGAAATTAAAGCAAATTTTTAACAAAATATTTCATTTTTAAACTAATTAATGAATTTTCTACAAAAAAAGATTAAACGTTTATACGAAAAAATTAGAAAAACTCGTAGTTAAAAAAAAATAATTTTCAGTTATAAAACTGGTTTAAAAAAAAAAATTAGTTTTCAATCAAAAAATACTAATTTCCTACCAAAAACGAATAGATTTTAATAATATACATGAATTTGAAACCAAATATTTCAATTCTTAATGGAATTTTTAACATTTTCAAACAAAAATAATAAATTTTTATAATAAAAAATGCACCGAGAAATGGGACATTTTAATAAAAATAAATTACTTTTCGAAAAAAATTGTAAAAACTTGTAGTAAAAAAAAATTTTTATTCATAAAACTGATTTAAAAAAGAATATTCTTCAAGAAAAACAGACTAATTTCCTTAAAAAAACTAATAAATTTTATTAAAATACATGAATTTTGAACCAAATGTTTCAATTCTGAATGGAATTTTGAACCTAATATTTAGTTGAATTTTTAATCAAAAAGGTGAATAAGTCACCAATACGATTAATATTCTACCACAAAGGACAAAGTTGTAAAAAAATAGGGAAATTTTGAAACAAACAGAATAAGTTTGTATAAAAAAAATTTTCGATGAAAAATGGAACAATTAAATAAAAATAAATTAATTTTTTACAAAAGAAAATCATTTTTAACAAAATAAATTAATTTTCAATCAAATATTTTTATTTTCAATAGAATTTTTAACCAAAATGTTTGAATTTCTAACACAAACTAAAAACAAATTTTCAACTAAAAAAGATACATTTTCAACAAAAAATAGAGTAGTTTAATTGTCAGTTTAGAGAAATAATTTTTTAGGAAATCAAAGCAAATTTTTAACAAAATACATAAATTGGCAACCAAATAAATGATTTTTCTACCAAAAACATTAGTTTTTAAACAAATATTTAAATTTTCAACAATACAAAATAATTTTCTGCCACAAAGCTTAAACGTTTATGAAAAAAGTTTGGTAAAAATTTTAGTTAAAAAAATTAATTTTCAGTGAAAAAACTGATTTTCGAACAAAAAATTAATTTTCAATAAAAAACTAATTTTTTCAATAAAAAACTAATTTTTTCAATAAAAAACTAATTTTTTCAATAAAAAAGTAATTTTTTCCAAAAAAGAGTAATTTTTAATAAAAGACAGGAATTTTCAAACAAATATTTTTTTAACAATTTTCGATCAAAAAAGTTAATTTTCCACACACAAAAAATACGAAACAGACCAATGTTCAATTAAATATATTTTTTTAAACAAAAAACAGAATAGTTCGATTTTGAGTTTAGAGAAATAAGTTTTTAAGGAAATAAGGCAAATTTTTAAGAAAATATTTAAATTCTCAACTAAACAAATGAATTTTGTACTAAAAAGATCCAAAATTTATAAAAAAAATTTCGAAAAAGTTGGACATACTTGTAGTTAAAAAAATTAATTTTTAGTCATAAAACTCAAATTAAAAAAAAAATTGGTTTTCAATAAAACTTCAATAAAAAATTAGTTTTCAATAAACTTTCAATAAAACAAAAATAATAAATTTCGGTAAGCAAAAAACACGAGGAAAAATGGAACAGTTAAATAAAAATAAATTCATTTTTGCAAAAGGAAATAATTTTTAATAAAATAAATGAATTTTCAAACAAATATTTTTATTTTAAATAGAATTTTTAACCAAAATTTTTTAATTTCTAACACAAATTTTCAACAAAACATCAATTTTGAACTAAAAAAGATACTTTTTCAACAAAAAATAGAGTAGTTTAATTTTCAGTTTAGAGAAATAAGTTTTAAAGCAAATAAAATCAAGTTTTTAACAAAATTTTTGTTTATGAAAAAAGTTTCGTAAAACCTGTAGTTAAAAAAATTAATTTTTAGTGAAAAAACTGATTGAAAAAATAATTTTCAATACAAAATAATTTCTTCCAAAAAGGACTAATTTTTAATAAAATACCAATATTTTTAAAAGAATTTTCAATCAAAAAAGTTAATTTTTCACACCAAAAAAATTAACGTAGCAGACCAATGTTCATTTAAATAATTAAAAAAAAAAACAGAAAGTTCGATTTTCAGTTTAGAGAAATAAGTTCTTAAGGAAATAAGAGAAATTTTTAACAAAATGTTTAAATTCTCAACTAAACAAATAAATCTTCTACTAAAAAGATCAAACATTTATAACAAAAATTTCGAAAAATATTGGATATACTTGTAGTTAAAAAATTAATTTTTAGTTATAAAACTGATTTAAAAAAATTAGTTTTCAATAAACTTTCAATAAAACAAAAATAATAAATTTCTATAAGCAAAAAATACGGTGAAAAATGGAACAGTTAAATAAAAATAAATTAATTTTCTACAAAAGGAAATAATTTTTAACAAAATAAATAAATTTTCAACCAAATATTTTAATTCTAAACAGAATTTTTAAACAAAATGTTTGAATTTCTAACACAAATTTTCAAAAAAACATAAATTTTCAACTAAAAAAGATACATTTTCAACAAAAAATGCGTTAGTTTAATTTTCAGTTTAGAAAAATAAGTTTTAAAGCAAATAAAATAAAGTTTTTAACCGAATTTTTGTTTATGAAAAAAGTTTCGCAAAACTTTTAGTTACAAACAGGTCAAGAAACTGATTAAAAAATAATAATTTTCAATAAAAAAATAATTTTTTCCAAAAAAGAGTAATTTGTAATAAAATACAAATTTTTTTTAAAGAATTTTCAATCAAAAAATTTAATTTTTCACACATAAAAAAATTAACTAAACAGACCAATGTTCATTTAAATAATTTTTTTTTAACAAAAAACAGAATAGTTTGATTTTCAGTTTAGAGAAATAAGTTCTTAAGGAAAGAAGACAAATTTGTAACAAAATATTATATTTCAATTTTTAATGAAAAATTTAAGTCATTACTTATTTTAATTTATAAACAAAAAGGTGAAATAGTCACCAATAAAATTAATATTCTACCACAAAATACCAAATTTGTAACAAAATAGTGCAATTCTCAAACAAATAATTTAATTTTTAAACAAAAAAATAAATTTACATATAAAAAATATCGACGAAATATGGAACTGTTAAATAATAATAAATTACTTTTCTACCAAAAAGGAATAATTTTTAACAAAATAAATGAATTTTCAATTAAGTATTTTAATTTTTATAGAATTTTTACGCAAACAAAACAAGTTTTTAACCATATATTTAAATACTACACCAGACTAATTAATTTTCTACGCAATAAAAAAAGTTTGTTAAAACTTTTAGTTTAAAGAAAATAATTTGCAGTCAAACAACTGAATAAAAAAAATTCAATTAAAAAAAAAAATAATTTTCTCCCAAAAAGAATATTTTTTAATAAAATACTTGAATTTTCTACCAAATATTTTTAATGAAATTTTTAATCAAATATTTTAATTTTCTACAAAAAAATATTCAACTAAACAAAACAATTTTTACCTAAAAACAATACATTTTTAACAAAAAATAGAATAGTTTATTTATCAGTTTAGAAAAATAATTTTTTATGAAATCAAAGCAAATTTTAACAAAATACATAAATTGGCAACGAAATAAATGATTTTTCTACCAAAAAGATTACATTTTTTCAAAAAAAAATTTAGAAAGACTTTTCGTTAAGAAAATTAATTTTCAGGCAATCAAATTTTTAATCAAAACCGAGAAAAGAATTAATTTCTATTCAAAAGAAACTAATTTTCGACCAAGAAACAATAATTTAAAATAAAATACGTAAATTTTGAACGAAACGAAATTTTGAATTTTCCACCAACACAGTAGTGACATCTTCGAGCAGACCCGGAAACCTCGTTAGAACAAGTATATCCTGGAGCAAACCCGTGCTCCAATCGATAACACAGTTCCGCGTCACGTCAAGTATGTCTGACACGTAGCCACTTGTGCTCCGAATAAAACAACTTTTTAACATCAATAAAACCAATAATAAATTCGCGGATCATTATTTTTCAATTGGCAACAATAAATATTACAAAAAAATAAATTTTCAAAGTCCAAAAGTGTAATATTGAACGAAAAAAAGAACAAAATCGCACAAGTGCACGCTTAGACAACAAAAATA
>JAWWLR010000149.1:152935-166504 GCA_035041075.1 Acraspis erinacei | reverse complement strand
CAAATTTCTTTATTCACTGAATTAAAATCGCAACGTTTCGGTTCTGGAATTGAACCCTATTCAGATACTTGGATGTTGTTTTTACCAGTAGAGAAAGAGGTTAAGCCAAAAAAACCCACACCACTAAAACGGCACCAAAAACATGTAACAACAATATCAGTGCCTGAAGAGGTTTCAATTCCAAAATCGAAACCTCGCGATGTTAAACAACATATATTCACAGAAAGCAAAATTGCATTCGGAACAGAGGCCGCCTAGAACCTTTTGTTAGTCCATGTTTATATTCTAAAAAACGATAGAAATTTCGCAGAAAAAAAAGAATTTTTAGTCAAAATTATTTAAATTGAATTTTTAAGCTAAAGAATATTACATGAATTTGCCCGGGCAACGGCTGAAGTAAGACCTAAAAAGATAAGATGTAGCAAAATTAAGCCCAACTTTTTTCTGTGATTCAGTATATTTAACAAGATTTCATATTTTTCAAGAACCATCGTACAATATTCTACTCCAGAACGTTATAAAACAGACGAAAATATTCTAGAAAATTCCATAATGGCTCAGAATATTCTAACAAAGACATACAATTTTCGGAGAATTTCAAAGTATTTCATAGTAAGGACATTTTGAAATATAGCACAATATTCGAATATTCAAACAGAACTCACAGGAAGTATTCAAAAATGACTTAATATCATTCACGGTGCTCATATTGTATCATAGTACTCATAATATTAAAAGGGCTTTCAAACATAATTGTCGATTAAAATCTCTATAACAAATATCCATAATAATGCTTACACTCAGAAAAAAGTTTGGTTGATTCAAGAAAAATTTGGTTGGATCAAATAAATAAATACATTGATATATGGCCAATCAAATTTTTGGTTGATTAAACCAAATTTTTTTGTTGATAAAATTTGTTTGATTATAATAAATATCTTGGTTGGGCCAACCAAATATTTGGTTTGATCCAAACAAATATGTTGTTTGATCCAACCAAATATTTTGGTTGGATTGACAATCGTATCAACGGTTGTACAAATTGTATAGACAGAGTCTTTCCCATTAATTAAAACTTTTGATAAGCATCGCTTGTAGAAGCAGAAAACTGAATTTTCACCAAAGACAGAAGGGATTTTCCTATATACACTTGTTTGGTATTCTTTCATCAATGATGGTCATTATGAATTTCGAGGTTAGATAGACTGCGGAGGGTAAACTAAACTGCACCGTGCGAATTAAAAGTTGTACTAACATTCAAAATCTTCTGCATATTGTTGCAGACCTCAGTTTTGCTATACATTTGAGACTTAAGTGTCCAGGTGTTCGTATCACTCATTTTTTCATAAATGCACGACACGACGCCCGATTTTTCCAAAAAATATTATCGCGCAAACTGTCTTGCGGTATGTTTAGTGTAGGTAATGGAAGTGTTTGGCTCTATCAACCAAATTATCTCGTTACTTTAACCAAATCATTTTCTAATAAATGATATATTCTGTTGAACGCATTTATTTGGTTGAATCAACTAAACATGATCAAATAAATAATTGCACTGAATTGAACAAATTAATTCGTTGTGTTTTCTAAATATAACTAAAGGTTTATTTGAACTGATCAAATTTTTTAGTTTCAACAAACAAAGTAGATTGAACAAACTGTTTGATTAATCAACTTAATATTTTTTCTGCGAGTGGCTGATTAGGCTGGTCCAAAAAACGCATTTCGAGCTACAGAGCAAGAAACCCCGCCACCAAAAGTTTCCATTTCCGGAGAAAGAAAGTCCATACTTTTCTTCGAAATTCGAATATTAACACGTGCCACCGGGCACTTCCAAATTCCATTTAATTAAAATGGGGAAATTTTGAATTTACGAAACATTCAACTCATGTTCCAGAGTTTTATTGAAACATGCCAAGTTTTTTAAGGATTTGAGAGGAGTGTCTACGAAATAAAACTACTTTTTAGCAATTTCCGTCGTCTTTTTCATACAAATAATTGCTAATGGACAATTTGAATATTTACCATGATTTTTTAAACAATTTTCAATTGTTTAAACAAATATAAATTATTAACAAAATTATTTGTTAACAAAAAATGTAAAAAATAATCGTATTTTCTGATTGAAATTTAATTGTTTGTCATTGTTTGGAGTAGTACATTTTTATAAAAAACTTATGTAACTATTTGAATAATTATTTATTCTCTATTATCAAAATTTCTAAAAATGCAGTCAGAGATATGAATTTTCTTTTTAACATAATAGTATTAAACAATATAAAATTCTTTGTAGGAAATCCTCTGTGAAGAAAAAATGTTGTTAAGGAAAACTATAACAGTATTAAACTTTGTATAGTATACGAAAAATTTTGTGTAGAAAAATTATAACAGTATTAAATTCTGTATAGGAAATATTTTTTGTAGGAATAAATAAAAGTATTTAGGAATATTAAAATCTGTGTAGGAAAAGTTTTGTGTAGGAAAAATATAACAGCATTAAATTATCTGCAGGAAATATTTTGCGTAGAAAAAGTTTTGTGTAGGAACAATAAGATCAGGATACTTGTGTACAATATATTTTGGGTAGAATAAAATTGTGTAGGAACGAGTGTAACCCTACTTAAAAATTGAACTATTTCGTTAAAAATGCATGTATTTGTTGAAAATTCATTTTTTCTAATTAACTTCAAATATGGAGTTACACTCTTTCCTACACAATTTTATGCTACACAAAATATATTATACACAAGTATACTGATCACATTTTTCCTACGCAAAACTTTTCTACAAAAAATATTTCCTGAGCATTATTTAATAATGTTATATTTTTCTTACACAAAACTTTTTCTGCACAAAATTTAATACTGTTATGTTTTTCCTACACAAAATTTGTTCTAGGCAGAAGATTTCCTACAAAGAATTTTATATTGTTTAATACTATTATTTTAAAAAGAAAATTCATATCTCGGGGTCAATTTTTAGAAATTTTGAAAATAGACCATAAATAATTATTTAAATAATTACATAATGTTTTTAGCAATATTGACTACTCCCAACAATGATAAACAATTACATTTCAATCAGAAAATACGATTATTTTTTACATTTTTTATGAATAAATAATTGTGTCTTAGAAAAATTTTCAATACATTTTTGGACCACTCTAATATACATATTCTGTGTAGGAAATATTTTCTTATAGGAAAAAATAATAATATTAAAGAATATAAAATTTTTGTAGGAAATCTTCTGTGTAGAAAAAATTTTTTATCGGCAAAATATAACAGTATTAAATTTTTTGTAGGAAAAATTTTGTGTATAAAAAGTATTCTGTAGGAAAAATATAACAATATTAAATTCTTTGTAGGAAATATTTTCTGTAACAAATATTTTTTGCAGGAATAAAATAAAAGTATTTAAAAAAATTAAATTCTGTGTGGGAAAAATTTTGTGTAGAAAAAGTTTTGTGTAGGAAAAATATGATCAGTATACTTGTGTACAATATATTTTGTGTAGAATAATTTTGGTGTTATTTCGTCATTTCGACTAAAAAAAAATCGACCAGGAGGGACAAATGAATTAAAAAAAATTAATTATCCGAATATTTATATTTTTTAATGAAATTATTTATTTAAATATCAAAGGAGTCAGTGTATTTCTTAATCCGGCACTGACAAATATATCCATATATGTATGTATAGAGATATATATGTGTGTATATATTGCACACATTGGTGAAATATTGCGGACGAAGACTAAGATGATTTCACAGTGAGTCGACCAATTAGTACCTGCAAAAGGGAAGCTCGATCTCTCGACCTGCTACATTTAATTTGGTTCTAACGGAAAAAACCTGTTCGAAGTTCAAATAGCAATTGTTTACTGTATGTCTGAACACACGAAAAGAGTGCCATTCTTTTAAAAGGTGGTCATTTTATCTTTTACAAAAAAGAGAACATGCCTACAAGAATTTTCAAAGCAAACAACTGGTTTCTCTTTAACAGCCGTACACTAAAAAAAATTTCTTGAACCAAAAAAACAGCCTTCTTGGATACATATAAAAACTTGGATGAATTAAACAAATTTTGCCTGATTCAACAAAATTTTTTATTGATCAATCAAAATTTTTTTGTCCATCTCCCAAAAGGTTTGGATGACACAACCTAACATTTTGTTGGGTCAAGTATATATTTTTTAACCATACAATAACCAGATTCTATGATTTAACTAACCAAAATGTTGTTGACTAAAATAAAGGATCAAAAAATTATTAATACTACAGGGTGATTTTCGAAAAAAGAGAATCGATTTCCAAAATTCTTGATTCGATTTTTTAATTAATCGATCTTAATTAATTGATCTAAAATAATCGATTCTTGGATCGAATTTTTAAAATGAATACTTTGAGTCGACAAAAACAAATAATTTATTTTTAAAAATTCATTTTTTTAAATATCATAAAATCTGTTTATTAAAAACTTTGGAAATTATTTGAAATAGCTTCATATTCTTTAAGTATATTGAAATCCCATAAAATTATTTAAAATCTTTAAAAATTATTTTAGGCCAGCACAGAGGGTTCAACTTTCTATCAAATATTTGAATTTTCTATTAAAAAGGATTAATTTTCAAACAATATTTAAACTTTCAGTAGAAATTTTAAACAAAATTTCGTGATTATTCAATTTTTGGTTGAAAATTGATCGTTTGTAGTTAAAAATTCATGTTTTTTTTTAATTCGTCTTTTTTGGGCGAAAATTAATCTTCTTGATTGAAAATTTAAATTTTTTGGTAAAACCAGAAAATAATTGGGTAATATAATTGTAAAATTTAGAATTAAAAAAAATTAATTATGATAAAAAAATAGTTTATTTTCCTATGGGATTCTGTTAATTCAGATCGCATTAAAAACGAGAAAAAGGGTTTCTTAAAAACGGTGGGAAAAGGGAATTAAGAGAAAAGTTCATTTACAACTAAAAAGTTGAATTTTAACTAAAACGATGAATTTTTAACAACAAAATTTATTTTTTCACATCACAAAATTTTAAATTCATAAAAAAACTATTTTTTTACGAAAAAGATGAATTTTTAACAAAATACGTCAATTTTCAAACAAATAGAGGCTTATCTATTTGGTTGAAAATTTAACTGTTTTGATGAAAATTCGTTCTACGTTTAATTTAAAATAATGTTTTTAGACTGTCCATTAAAACATTCCATTTTTGGTTAAAAATTGACCTTTCTCAGTAAAAAATTGAACTATTTGGTTAAAATTTTATATTTTTTATTTGAAATTTCAACTTTTTGATTGAAAATTCATATATTTTGTTGAGAATTATTTTTCCTTGGTAGAAATTTAATTTTCTTAATTAAACAATTATCCTTTTTGGTTAGAAACGCAATTTCTTTGTTAAGATATCATCTTTTTGATTGCAAAATCGATTATTTAACTTAAAATTAAAATTTTTGTAGAAAACTTAATTTTTTATTAAGGATTTATAATTATAGTTGAAAATTCAACTCTTCGCTCTTAAATAAATATTTATATTAAAAATTATACTGTTTGGTAGAAATTTAAACTTTTGGCTTCAAAATGTAACTCTTTGGTTGAAAATTTAATTATTTTGATGATAATTCGTTGTACATTTAATTTAAAATAATTTTTTTAAACTTTGTATTAAAACATTCCATTTTTGGTTAAAAATTGACCTTTTTCAGTAAAAAATTGAACTATTTGATTAAAATTGTATCTTTTTATTTGAAATTTCAACTTTTTCATTGAAAATTCATATATTTTGTTGAGAATTATTTTTCCTTAGTAGAAATGTAATTTTATTAATTAAACAATTATCCTTTTTGGTTAAAAACGCAATTTCTTTGTTAAGATATAATCTTTTTGGTTGAAAAATCGATTATTTAACTTAAAATTAAAATTTTTGTAAAAAACTTCATTTTTTCATTAAGGATTCATAATTAAAGTTGAAAATTAAACTATTTGCTATTAAATAAATCTTTATATTAAAAATTATAATGTTTGGTAGAAATTCAAACTTTTGGCTTATAAATAGAACGATTTGGGTGAAAATTAAACTATTTGATTTAAGAAAAACTTTAAAATTGAATAAATTTGTTAAAATTTTTTTATTTGTTCAAAATTCGTATTTTTTACTATAACTTAAGCTTCTTGTTCGAAAATTATTCTTTTTCTTTAAAAATTAAAAAACTTTGTTGGGAACTCATTTGTTTTTGTTAAAAATATATTTTTTTTATCTGAAAATTTAACGATGCCATTTTTTTTAAACGTAATCCTGTATACTGTGTAAGAAAAAAATTTGACTATTTGGTCGATTCAATAACTTGTTAAAAATTCATTATTTTCTTGATTGAAAATTATCTTTTTTGTTCAAAATTCATCATTTCGATTTAAAGTTCCACAGATTTCTAAAACAATCAGCTTTCCAGCAAAGAACATTTTTTTAAATCATTTTTTTATGTTGAAAATTCAACTATGAGGTTCAAAATTCAACAATTTTGTTAAAAACCTAATTATTTTCGGAAAACTTAATTCAATTGTTAGTCATTATTTATGGTCGAAAATTTAACTAAGGCATTAAAAATCCATCCTTTTGGATTGAAAATTTTTATTTTATGGTAGAGAAATCATCCTTGTCGGATAAAATTTATCTTTCTTGGTTGAAAAGTAAGTTTTTTGTTAAAAATTCACCTTTTTCGAAAAATTTAATCTTTTTGACTCGAAAATTTTAAAATTTAGTTAAATCTCCAACTATCTTTTTTAAATCGTCTCTTTTCCTGGAAACTTAATCTAATTTGTTGTTAGTGCAACTGTTGATTGAAAATTAGGTTTTTCTTTAAAATTTATCTTTTTATATCGAAAATTTATCTCTTAAAGTAAAAAAATCTATTTTTCGTCTTTATTTTATTATTTTTGAAACTATATTGGCAATAAATTAAAAAAATGAAAGGTTTTTATACCTATTTGTTTATTTTATAAACGATTTAAAGAAAATGGACATTCTGGGCTTCCATATTCAGAAAATCAATTTTCTTTCTTGTAGACTTGGTGAAATTATGTTGGCAATGTTTTTTACACGAACCCTTGACGAAAAATATAATGGGTAAAATTTACATTTGTTCATATAATTTGTTTATGAAATAAACTAATAGCTAAAAATGGCAACATTTTTTCTGAAAACATCACTAACAATATAATTAAAAAATAATACAAGAAAAACTGTTCTTTTTACTTAAAAATTCACAAAATGTGCATTTGTTTATATAATTTGTTTATAGAATAAAAAAATATTAACTTATAGGAACCTTTTTTGGAATACATCATTGGCAATATAATTTCAGTAAGCTTAGGAGAAAAAACTATTTCTTTCGCTAAAAAATTTCTAAAATTTCCAATTTGTTTATACTATTTCTTATAAAATAAACTAAATATTGACTGCTGGTGAAATTTTGTAAGAAAACATTATTGTTAATATAATCAAAACAAGAATAGAAGAGCTGACGATTTGTAGTCCTGAATTTAAAAAAAAAACTTTTTGAAAGGAAAGCTAATCAACTTTACGATCGAACTGCAATGCCCGATTTTTAAATTTTTGTTTATTTAATTTAAAAAATTTTTTAAAAAGTTTGATTTTTGAAGTATACCGGTTTAAAAAAATGCTTTGATTAAACCTAAAATACTTAGAAAACTGAAAGCAACTATCCAACAAAAAATTTCCAATAGAAACGCAAAGGTTAAAATATGTATTGAATTTGTTATAAACAAATAAGTGAATTAATATGGTTTCGTGGGAATAGGCGGTCATTCGTCACTTAATTTGCAATAAATTTGATCAATTTATGGACCCAAAGAGTTTTTTAGTTGAATTAATAATAATTAAAAAATAATTTGTTATTTTGAAACCAATTTTTATAAACAAATGTCCGATATCAGGTATTTTTGAGGGAATAAATACAGTTTTTTCTATGGAATCGATCATATATTACTTGGAAATAAAACCTGAGTATCATACTTGGTCACTAAATAAAAGTTGATAATTGTTTAACTACCTTAATTAACAAATGCAATAGTTGGCTATTTGTGGTTTTACAAACTTGAGTTTTTCGATGCAATTAACTGTAAATAACTAACTTCTTAATTTTCAAGAACATTTTGATGACAATAAACAATTTATTATTGTAAAAATAATTGCTTAAACCAATTTTTATCATTTGATGTATTTATAAATAAAATACAGCTTTTTCACGAAATTAACAGCCAATTATTAAGCAACGATTTTTTGCTATGAATCGATGAAATTTAATATTTGTTAAACCAAACTTAATTAACAAATGGATTATTTGGCTAATTTTGAGCATTCAATTTTTTTGTAATCAACTGTTAATAATAATGGCCACGTTAATTAAATTGTTAATAAAAATAGTGGATCGTTCTCGAACTATTCAAAAAAGTTTTAAAAATTTGTTATTAACAGTTGAGTACACAAAAAAAACTAGTCTAAGTTCTGAAAAATAGCCAAATAATCCATTTGTTAATTAAGTTTGGTTAAACAATTATCAAATAATAAATTTATTATTTCATCAAAATTTTCTTTAAAATTTAGAAGTTCGTTATTTGCAGTTAATTGCATCGAAAAAACCAATTTTGTGCCTCCAAAAATAACCAAATATTGCATTTGTTATTTAAGGTTTAAAAAATTATTAATTTTATTTGGTAGCCAAATATTATTCTTAGGTTTTATTTCCATATAATATGTGATCGACACCAAAGAAAAAACTTGATTTATTCCATAAAAAATACCTGATATGGAAATTTGTTTATAAAAATTGCTTTTAAAATAACAAATTATTTATTAACTTTTATAATTTCAAATAAAAAACTCTTTTTGTGCATACCTTTTTCAAATTTAGTCCGAATTAAGTGTCGAATCACCATCACTCGCCACGAAACCATTTTCATTAACTTATTTGTTTATAACAAATTCAACCATTTTTTTCGTTTTTGTTATTAAATAAATAAAAATAAAGAAACCAAAATTTAAAATTCGACAATGAAAGTTCGATGCGAAATTTTATTAGCCGACACGACTGATCTTATACACCAGGATAAAAAATTATTAAGAATATATAAAAGTGCATATAAATAAATAAAATTGACTATAAATAAATAAGATTTAGTCGAAAAATTTCATCCGACGCTGTCACTATCGAATAAAACCCCTATTATTTATAATTCAAGAGAATAGCCTCTAAAAGTGGGTTTTACCAACAATTTCTAAATATCCATCAAATGCAGCTTTTAAACTCAAACGCCGATAAAACGATATCAAGCGAATAATAAATTTAGCAGTGTCAATTTAATTTTTAAAGGCACTGGACTATTATTCTTATTTTCTTCCATTTCTTTATTTTAACAGCTTTGCGATTTTATTGATCGGTAGCATCTGCAGATAAAAAAAGATTAATCAAAACTAGATTGCACAAGCGGAGAAGATATTTGAGTCCTCAACCGAAAAGATTAATTTTCAACGAACAAAATTAATTTTCTACTCAGAAGGACCAACTTTCAACAAAATACATCAATTTTCTACCAAACAGATGAATTTTTAACTCACAGAAGATAAATGTTCAACCAGAAATAGTGAGTTAAATTTTCAGATAAAAAAATTTAAATAACTTTTACCAAAAAAAATTTTTAATAAAAAAGTTATATTTTTAATGAAAGAGAACCTTAAAAAAACGAATTTTTAAAAAAGTAGTTAAACTTACAACTAGAAATGAAATAGATCAATTTTCAGACTAAATAATTAATTTTTAACAGAAAATAAACGAATTTTGTTTACAAAGTAGCAGTTTTTTAATAGCAGTTGAATTTTAAACAAAAATATTACTTTTCTATAAAAAAAATTTCCAATAAAACGGATGAATTTTCTATCAAATGTTCAAATTTTCAACTCACAGAAGATACATTTTTAAACAAAAATGGAATAGTTAAATTTTCAGGGTTACACTCCTTCCTACACAATTTTATTCTATACAAAATATATTGTACACAAGTATACTGATCATGTTTTTCCTACCCAAAACTTTTTCTACACAAAAGTTTTCCTACGCAGAATTTAATCCTGTTATATTTTTCCTATACAAATCTTTTTCTACACAAAAATTTTTCCTACACAGAATTTAATATTGCTAAATACTTTTATTTATTTCCTACATAAAATATTTTCTACACAGAATTTAATACTGTTATATTTTTCCTACGCAAAACTTTTTCTACACTCAATTTTTCCTACGCAAAATTTAGTACTGTTATATTTTTCCTACACAAAACTTTTTCTACACGTAAGATTTCCTACACAGAACTTCATATTTTTTTATACTATTGCTTTTTTCCTACACAAAATATTTTCTACACAGAATTTATTAGTACTTTATTTTTCCTACACAAAATTTTTCTTGCACAAAATTTAATACTGTTATATTTTTCCTATACAAATCTTTTTCTACACAAAAATTTTTCCTACGCAGAATTTAATATTGCTAAATACTTTTTTTTCTACCTAAAATACTTTCTACACAGAATTTAATACTGTTATATTTTTCCTACACAAAACTTTTTCTGCACAAAATTTTTCCTACACAAAATTTAATACTGTTTTATTTTTCCAACACAAAATTTTTTCTACACGTAAGATTTCCTACACAGAACTTCATATTGTTTGATACTATTACTTTTTTCCTACACAAAATATTTTCTACGCAGAATTTATTAGTATTTTATTTTTCCTACACAAAATTTTTCCTGCACAAAATTTATTTCTGTTATAATTTTCCTACACAAAATTTTTTCTACACAGAAGGTTTCGTACACAAAACTTCATATTGTTTGATACTATTATTTTTTTTATTAAAAAAAATATTTTCTACACAGAATATGTATATTCTACACAGAATTTAATAATAATATTTTTTTATCAAGATTGTACAAAAAATATTTAAAAATAATAATTTTTATTTAATTAATTTTTAAAACAAATTTTTTAATTTAATTTTTATTTATCAATTTTTATTTCATATAATTAAATACAATGCATTTTTGGACCGCTCTAATATACATAATATGTGTAGAAAATAATTTGTGTAGGAAAAATATAACAGTATTAAATTCTGCGTCGGAAATATTTTGTGTAGGAAAAAAATAAAAGTATTTAACAATATTAAATTCTGTGTAAGAAAAATTGTGTGTAGAAAAAGTTTTTTGTAGGAAAAATATAAGAGTATTAAATTCTGTGTAAGAAAAATTGTGCGTAGAAAAAGTTTTGTGTAGAAAAAGTATAACAGTATTAAGTTCTGTGTAATAAAAATTGTGTGTAGAAAAAGTTTTGTGTAGGAAAAGTATAACAGTACTAAGTTATGTGTAGGAAATATTTTGTGTGAAAAAACTTTTGTGTAGAAAAAATATGATTAGTGTACTTGTGTACAATATATTTTGTGTAGATTAAAATTGTGTAGGAACAGAGTTTTACCAATTTTTCAGATGAAGAAATTAATTATTAGGGAAATTTTTTTTGACAAAATAGTTAAATTTTTAACCAAAGAGGTCAATCTTTAAAAAAACAAAATAAAAAATTGATTTTCTAACAAGGAAAAAATGAAGGTTCAAAAATGTAGTTAAATTTATAACCAAAGAAAAAATTTTTGTTTAAACTATAACATTTAAAATAAATTAAACAAAGTACTTCGACTTGCATCCAAGTAAATTTATTTTCAACCAATCTGTTTAATTTTTAACAAAAAATTGACGGACTTTCAATAATATTTATTGAAACAAAAAAACAAATTTATAATAAAATACATAAATTTCTAACTAACTAGTTGAATCTTCAAATAATATTTTTTTTAACTAAATAAATCAGTTTTAAACCAAAAAGACGAAGCAGTGCAATTTTGAAAAACAATAAAATTAATTTGAAACCCTATAGTTAAATTTTCAACTAAAAAGATTAACTTTCCAACAGGAATAACAATATTCAACCAGGAAAGATGAATTTTCAACAAAATTTTAATTTGAAATCAAGACTTTTGGAATTTTACCAAAAAGTCGAATTTAAAAAAAAAATACATGAATTTTCCACCAAATGGTTTAATTTTCAACAAAAAAATGTGCAATTTCAATTTAAAATATTAACTCCAACCAATAATTGAACAGTCAAAGATTTAGTCAACAAAGGTAAATTTATCAACAAAAAAAAAAACAAAGAATTTTTATCAGAATGGTTAAGATTTTAATGAAATGATAAATTTTCCACGTAAAAATGTATTAGTCGAAATTTACACTCAAAAAGATTTTAATTTAATAAAACAAGATTAATTAAAAACAAAAAAAAACTTTAACGCTACTTTCACTGAATAAAGTTAATAATTAAAATATTAGTCTTTTTTAAAAAGATCAATCTTTAAAAAAAATGGAAAAGTTACATTTTCAGTTAAAAAATTTAATTACACAGTCCAATTTGCAACCAAAGATAAGCCTTCAATAAAAAAATTAATTTTTTAACAATGTAGTTTTACTTTTGCCCAAGTAGTTGAATTTTTAATTAAAAAATATTAATTTAAAAAAATAGTTAAACTTCCAACCATAGATGAATTTTCTACAAAAAAAAAGATTTATTAACAAAGTGATTCAACAAAGTCTTTCGAATAAAACATATCAATTTTGATTTAAAAAAAGAATAATTTTTTTAAAAAATAATTGAATTTTCTGTTAAAAAACATGTCAGCTTATTTTTCACGATCAAGATATCAATTTTTAAACAAAAAATAAGTTCTACAAAAAAAATTGGACTTACAATTCAAAAAGACAAATTTTTAATAAAAATATGAATTTTGATATAAAAAATAAGTTTTTACACAAAAAATGGAATTTTCGTTCCAAAAATACGAATTTTTTCTACCGAAAAAGGATGAATTTTTAAGAAAATAATTGAATTCTCTACCTAATAATAGCATTTTTATTTTAAAAAGATGGTACTAAAACAGAGGAATTTTTAATAAAAAATAAGAATTTTTTTAAAAGTTGAAAATTCACCCAGAAAAGATTTCGGTTCATTTTTCAACGCAAAAATATTAATTTTAAACAAAAAATAAATTTTCTACAAAATCTTTTATATATTAAATATAAATATTAAAATATTAACCTAGCAGTTACATTTTTATCGAAAAAAGATTAAATTTCTCTTAAGACAGATGAATTTTTAATTTAAAAAAAAATCAAATTAAAAAAATTGTTGAATTTTAATCCAGAAAAGATTTCTGTTCTCTTTTCAACACTAAAATCTTAAATTTAAACAAAAAATTAAATTTTCTACAAAATAGTTAAATCTTCAACAAAATAGCAGAATTTTTAACCAAAAGTATGAATTGTCAAAAAAAATGTTGAATTTTCAACCAAATAGTGGCATTTTAACCACCAAATAAAAAATGAAAATTTTATTAAAACAAGTGAATTTTTAAATACAAAAGACAAATTTAGGG
>JAWWLR010000149.1:87901-99893 GCA_035041075.1 Acraspis erinacei | reverse complement strand
TATTGTACTAATTTTACTAATTTGTTTCAAAGAAGAATTTCTGAACTTCTTAATTAGTACATTTATTATTATTATATACGTCTATTATTTTTTAAATATTTACCTGAATGGTATTATACAAATTAATTAAGCGAATGAATTTTGGTTAATGGGGCTAAAAAGGGAACACTATTTTCTGGCAAAGATTTTATTTTTTAATTTACATCAGGCAATTGGGTTGTGAAATGTCCGTAATGTTATCTTACAGATGCATTTGAACATGAAGCGATACTTAAAAAAGTATATCACTTTTTCTTTTAAACTCTACAGTTAGCCTACTAAAATAACACTTAAACTCTTAAAGTGATACTTACATAATCTGATTACACTTTGTGTTAAAGTCTATAGTTATTTTATTAAAATAACACTTAAAGCATTACTTAACCCTCTGATGGCGCACATTTTCTGGCGTCCCGTTCATGGCGCCCTGGGTGTGTAGCCATCGATTACATATTTCAGATATAAAAACTATTTAAAATACATATTTTTAAACTTTGCAGGGGTGAAATGAAATCTCTAGGAAATCAAGAATACTGCCATATAAGCTTGGTATTCATATTTTCATGAAGCAAAAGAGAGTAAAATTTTAAACAAAATAAATTTCCAAAAATGATTAAAACTGATCGAAAAGTGCAAAAATTGCATTTTGTATGGGGATTTCCCTAAAATTATGTGAAATTAAAAAATCACAGTGGTTTATAAACTACACTTTCAACTATACGGCAATGTTAGCAGTTTTTATTGCTTATTCTAGCATTAGCAAATAGATCGGGTACAAAAAGACTTACTTTAAAATGCTTTTAGAAAAATAAGGTTCTCCTACGAAACCTGATCTTAATATGGGGCGTTATTTCCGAAGTGATACCTACATAAAAAACCTAAGTTCTTCGACCGGTTTAAACTTCGGCAAAATGTAGCCTTATTATGTATAAAATATTTACTGACGCGACAGGAAGGTGATGAAATTTTTAGTTTTTTTTTAGTATTTGACTTATTTGTAAAATTATTTACTGCAAAATCATCATTTGGAAAAAAAATTAACTTTAAAAAATGAAGGTCAAAAATAAATTTCACATTGTTTCAAATTGCCCCCATTTCTTTATTTGTTTATTTTTTACCTTCTTTCCGCTATTTCACTTGACCAAATTGATTGCGCCCAATTTTTGGTCTTTTTAGGGCCAGATTATCGACATATATATCAAAATATTATATATTATAATTATATTTTTAGGAGTGTATAAAACCAGTTCTGGTTCAAAAATCTCATACGAATACAGGAGCAAAAATAAAAATTCAAGAAGATGGTTACGTGGAGATAAATGAGGTCAGTTTCATGCAATTAAAAGTAAGAATGAATTTGCATAGAATGTACTGTTATAATATTTTGAAATGAAGTAGGAATCACTAGTCATTTCCTTTTAACTTCAGCTTGTTTCAGTACATGATCGACGAATTTATCTGGGTAACAACAGCCTTGTCCGTACTGTAACAGATAATTTTATATATTGGATTTCAAACTCACATGGTTTCTTACAGGTTTGCATGTTATTCCAATATATTACAAGTTTAAACTATATGACTAAACTTACCGCATTCTGTAGTTTTGGGTTATTTAAATTATAAATTCTGATAATGTTTCCATATTTTCGAAGAACATAATTTTTTAAAGTTGTTTTTAGAGCTGTAAAAGTGTTCTTAAACCTTTATCACTCTCAAAAACCTAAAAAAATATGTGTTTCTAGCATATGACAACATTGTCACAATTTATAGTTTAAATACTTTATTCAATAATTCACAATGTGGTAAGTTCCTTAACATAATTTAAACGTGTAATGCGGGTGTTTCAATGGAATTTGCTAAAACTAATCGACTGTCATTTTTAATGGTATGTAGTTAATGTACTAACACGATTTTGTTAAAGGAGAAATGATTGAGGTTTTCAATGAGTTTATACGCACACACGTGCGTATACAATATAACTAAGTGCCTTTATATTATTTATTTTAAAAAATTGAAAAATTACAAATGTTAGTGCTAGATGTTGACAAAGTGAGCATGGAGATATGTTTCATATATATAATGTGAGTAAAAATAGTGAGAGCCCTGAGGAAAATGCTCATCATAGCGTTGCTATGTAAATACATACAAATTTAGGCTCATGTGAGGAAAAATAATGGAAACCTTGGTAAAAATAATCCTCGAGACGTTAATCTGAAAAAACCTGAAAGTTTAGGACTTTTTACCCAGAATTGCTAAAAGTTCTAACCTACAGAGTTGGTAATTTTGCAGAAAAGCTTGCCGCCCACTTTACGAAGTGATTTTTAAAATTATTTCTACACAGAGAAAATTCTTGGCTCATAGTTACTTTATGATACATGACTCAGTCGTGTTGATGATAAAAAAGTTAAATAGATGACTGAGTGTAGTATTGAAATGACGCATTTGTTTTTCGACAGTAACGATTCATTTTGCCCACTCGAACTTTCACACAGTCATGAGTACTGCCGTTCACACTACTGTGAACTTTCGCCACACGTCTGCGTCGTGTGGACTGCACAAATGGGCCGTCTAGTTCAACGAATAGCTCAGTTGGACCTATCAAAAGTTGCCGAAAGTTACCAAATGCGCTGAAATGCACCAATTGATCGTGAAAATCCATTGTATGAAGTGTGAACACGTGTAAACGTTCACAGTAAAGAAAATGATGTGTTATTTTGCATCATACAACGTTATAAACTAATTGGCCCATATAATACGTAATGAATTTACAAGAGGCTGCGTGGATAAACGAGACTCAGGTAAAAAAACGAGCGCCACTTTAGAAAAACACTGTGTGTAAATTGACAGCCACGTGCGTGGATAAACTTTATGCTTGTAAATTGACAAGAGAAACGTAAATTGTCCATCAGTCGGTAAAGGCATTTTCTAAACATAATTGTAAGTAATTTGTAATTTGACATGCAAAACCATTGTATATCTTTTAGATAAAACATTAAATGATTACGCATTGAATGGCTGTCGCGTAATGGTTCAGACGAAATATATACGCACAGACATACTGTGTATAGTGCTGCTTATAAGGGATTTCGTACTAAGTATAGAAGGCATAGAGTTGCGACAGAAAACACTCTTTAAAGGTGAGAGCGTATTATGCACATATTTACAGGTATTGCGTCGGCCGAGTGGCGGGACACTTTTTGACGTTTTCCTGGTTAACTGTTTTTTATTTAATATCTACCCGTATTAGGCCTACCTAAGCCTTGAAACTATAAAGAAACATACTATATAGAATTTTTAAACATTTATTGATCATACATCCGTATAAAATAAGTTCTCATCAGTTGTTATCCGAACGTTCTATGGGAAGTGTTGAATGTTGCAAAACGATAACCGCACAGAAAAAACTAAGGTTTCCATTGGAACCCATTTTTGGTTCCAAAGGAGCTGAAACAAAAATGAACCCCTCTTGCTGAAAAGAAACCTAAAATGATAAACGAGCTCCCAATGATACCACACTTGGGGTTCGAAAGGATCTCAATTCTAATTGAATACTTGATAAATACTTGATAAATATTATTTTCAGGTTATGTAGCAAAGTTGTCAACATTAAGGCATATTCATATGCAAAAAACTTTTCGTCGTATGCCATCGGCAGTGTTCCCACTCCTGGGAACTTTTTAAACTGCGCTTGCGTCGCGCCGACAACCCGATTGGTCACTGTTAGCGCGCAAATTTTGAATTGTATAAATATTCAGATTTAATATTTATAATAAATAATTGAGAAATGCCCAAATAAAATTTTCCTAATCTTAAGGTAAGATTTTAGAATGACAGATACAAAAAATTTGATTTTAATGGAAAAAAGGTTATGAATACTGAGTTGAGAGAAATAAATAATTTTTTTTTTCTCGCAATGGCTAATCTCGTCTCTGTCGAGTTTTAAAATTAAATTTTTGTTTATATAACACAATGCGACTTGAAATAAAATCACGGAAATTACCAAAAATGAATTAGGAATAATTAATTACTGCACTGATAAATGTTACATCATAAAAACAACAAACAAACAAAAAATGCTCCAATTGCAATCCAAAAAATTTTTTGTTAAAAACAAAGATTTCAGAAAAAATAAAAAAGAGGAAAGAAAAATGAGAAAGCAGCCAACTACATCCCCTTTCTTCTCTTTTTTCCTTCTTTCGTCTTTATTATTATTATTATTATTATTATTATTATCAAATCACAATAAAAGAACATTGAAAATTAAAATTAAAATTATATTACCAACGTTTCGGTACTCATCTAGTACCCTTATTAAATCAATAAGACACTACTAAAGAAAGATTTGGTAAATGCAATCAAATATAATTATTTTATTCTGCATTCTAATTTTAAAAAATATGAGAACTGCAAAAGCCTTCTTATGCAATATAAATAATTCTTCTCAATTCCAAGAGAATGAATAAATTTTTTTGAGGAAAGTGATAAATAATGACGAATAATTAATTGAATTGTTCAATATTAGTTATTTATATAAGGCATTTGAGTATTTTTTAAATAATGAATTCAAAACTCCCGCCCATACCAAACCGACTTTGCAAACGGTTGGTGTGTGAATTCGCCTTTATACTTTTATTTTCAAATGCGCTCTAAACGAACCCCCAGTTTTTTTCTCTGTTCATAATTAATTTTCCATAATATAATTACAAAATTTTGACTGGCCTGAATTAAAAGAACGCTAATAAAGACATCTTCAATTAAAATGTATTCTCTTATGCTTAATTATAATGGAATTATATTATTTCTAAATTTGAAACATTTAATCTGAGATAATATGCAGAGATCTTTTGCGATAATTTGACAAATATACAATTAATGAAAAGTACAAAATTAATGAGTAATTATCATATTCTTAATAAATAATTGGCATTTCTTGGAAGATATTTTAAATAATTAGTCTTTAATCAGATAGTGTTTCACAAAATGACCATTTTTCCACATTTCAAACTGAAAAGAGGCGATAAAATGCACTCTCGACATTCTCGCATACATCGACCTCGTAAAGTTGATCCAATTATACTTTATTATTATTTCACGAACGCAATATCGTAGCTTAGAATGTCCGCCGTTAAATTAGCTAAAACTGCCCGTGACACTGGTTATATATCACGGTCGTATAAAACCGTAAGTAGTTACCCAACTTCCAGTAAAAAGTGGAAAATACTCCATCACAGATAATACAAATAAATTATTTTTTATTTTATACCGGCAAAGTAATTTTAAATAAAAAATTAAAATTTCGAATAAATATTTTCGAATTTGTTCAGTGGTAAGTGGAATTTTCGAATAAAAAAGAAGGATCTAAAAAAAAATAGATGAATTTCAAACAAGAAAGTTAATTTTTTAAGCGAAAATGCAAATGTTTAAAAAAACAAAAAGTCGAAATTTTTACCAAAAAAAATTTTACAAAAATTAAATTTTAACAAGTTAAATTCGAAACTCAGAAAAATGAATTTTATACCAAATAAATGAACTTTTAAGTTAAAGAGATGAATTTTCAAGAAAATAGTTTAAATTTTAACCAAATAGTTAAACAAAAAAATAATTTTTTTTACCAAAAGGTTTAACTTTCAAGCATAAGAGACGAATTAGAGAAACGATTTAAAAAAAATTATTGTAATATTTTCTACCAAAAACCAAATAGTTGAATTTTCAAGCCAAAAAGGCAAATTTAAAAAAAGTGGAATTATTCAAAAAGGTTGACTTTTTGGTTAAAAAAGATAAATTTTTGAACCCAATAATTGAACTTTGCAGCTAAGGAGATGAAATTTTAACTAAATAGTTGAACTTTTACCCATAAAATTTTGTATCAAAAAGACCGATTTTTTAAGAGTCAATTGAATTTTTTCGATAAAATAATTAAATTGTCAACCCAATAGTCGAATTTTTTATGAAAAAAAATTTTCTAACAAAAATTAATTTTTAACAAATGAGTTGAGTTTTTATGCTAAAGAGTCAAATGCTTTAGAAAACCGTTAAAAGTGTAAAATACTATGTTACAGATAATACAAATAAATTTTTTTTAATAGTTTTTTTTTTAGTTTTTTTTTAGTTTTTATGCTAAAATGCTAAAAAGTCAAATCAATTATTTTTTATTTTATGTCAGCAAAGCAATTTTGAATACAAAATAAAAATTTTGAATAAATATTTTCGAATGAGTTCAGTAGTAAGTGGAATTTTCGAATAACAAAAAAGGATCTAAAAAAATAGTTGAATTTCAAACAAACAAGTTAATTTTTTAATCAAAAATGCAAATGTTTAAAAAAAACAAAAAGTCGAATTATTCAAAAAGGTGTACTTTTTGATTAAATCAAAATAATGAAATTCTAAACCCAAAAGTCAAAAGTAAAAAAAAAAATTAATTTTGAAGAAGTTAAATTCGAAACTCTGAAAGATGACTTTTAAACAAAGAAGTTAGAGATGAATTTTCAAGAAAATAGTTTAAATTTTTACCAAATAGTTAAAAAAATATATATTTTCTATCAAAAACCAAATAGTTGAGTTTTCAAGCCAAAAAGGAAAATTTAAAAAAAGTGGAATTATTCAAAAAGGTTTGCTTTTTGTTTAAAAATATAAACTTTTCAACCCAATAATTGAACTTTCCAGCCAAGGTGATGAAGTTTTAACTAAATATTTGAACATTTACCCGTAAAATTTTTTATCAAAAAGAACAATTTTTTAGGAGTCAGTTGAATTGTCAACAAAAATGTCCATTCTGAATCAAGAAAAATGAATTTACAATTTATAAGGTCGAATTATCTATCCAGAACAGCTGCATTTTTGAAAAATAAAAATAAACTTTCGATAACATAATTAAATTGTCAACCCAATAGTCGAATTTTGTATAAAAAAAATTTTCTAACAAAAATTAATTGTTAACAAATGAGTTGAGTTTTTATGCTAAAAGTTAAATGTTTTAAAAAACCGTTAAAAGTGTAAAATACTCTGTTACAGATAATACAAATAAATTATTTTTTATTTTATACTGGAAAAGTAATTTTGAACACAAAATTAAAATTTCGAATAAATATTTTCAAATGAGTTCAGCAGTAAGTGGAATTTTCGAATAACAAAGAAGGATCTAAAAAAATAGTTGAATTTGAAACAAACAAGTTAATTTTTGAAGCAAAAATGCAAATTAAAAAGAAAGTCGAATTATTCAAAAAGGTGTACTTTTGGTTAAATCAAAATAATGAAATTTTCAACCAAAATAATGAAATTTTCAACCCAATAGTCGAAATTTTTATCAAAAAAATGTTCGAAAAAAATTAATTTTTAACAAGTTAAATTCGAAACTCAGAAAGATGAATTTTATACCAAATAAATGAACTTTTAAGTTAAAGTGATGAATTTTTAAGAAAATAGTTTAAATTTTAACAAAATAGTTAAACAAACAAAAAGATAATTCTTTAACCAAAAGGTTTAACTTTCAAACAAAAGAGACAAATTAGAGAAACGATTTAAAAAAAATATTTTAATATTTTCTATCAAAAACCAAATAGTCGAATTTTCAAGCCAAAAAGGCAAATTTAAAAAAAGTGGAATTATTCGAAAAGGTATGCTTTTTGTTTAAAAAAGATAAATTTTTCAACCCAATAGTTGAAATTTTCAGCCAAGGAGATGAATTTTTAACTAAATAGTTGAACTTTTACCCAACAAATCTTTTATCAAAAAGACCAATTTTTTAGGAGTCAGTTGAATTTTCAACAAAAATGAATGCTCAATTTATAAGGTCGAATTATTTGTCCAAAAAAGGTTCAATTTTCGAAAAAGAAAACTGAAGTTTCGATAAAATAATTAAATTCTCAACCCAATAGTCGAATTCTTTATGAAAATAAATTTTTTAGGAAAAATTAATTTTTAACAAATGAGTTGAGTTTTTATGTTAAAAATTCAAATTTTTTAGAAAACCGTTAAAAGTGGAAAATAGTCTGTTACAGATAATACAAATCAGTTAATCATTTTTGATTTTATATCAGCAAAATAATTTTGAATAAAAAATAAAAATTTGGAATAAATATTTTCTAATGAATTCGGTAGTAAGTAAAAATTTCGATCACTAAGAAGAATCTAAAAAAATAGTTGAGTTTCAACAAAATAGTTAAATTTTGAGCATAACAGCTTATTTAAAAAAAGTAGTTAAATTTGATAATATTTCGTTTATTTTCAGATGACTAAATTAATTTCTAAACAAAAAGAAACAAATTTCAGGAAATTAGTTAAATTTTCCAACAAAGAGATGAATCTTGTATAAAATAAATATTTTCCAAAGGAGTTTTAAATTCAACCAAAAAAAAAAAGTTGATTTTTCTACCAAATTGTTAAATTTTCAATTAAAGATACGAGGTTTCTATAAAAAATTTCAATTTTCAACCCGATGATATTATTTTTCAATCAAAAATGAAATAATTAATATTTCAGTGAAAAGGAATTTTATTTTAAAACCAAACAATTAAATTCTAACAAAAAAGACGAATTTAAACAAAAGTTTTAACACTTAGCAAAAAAGATTAATTTTTTACTAAAAATAGAATAGTTACATTTTCAGTCAGAAAAATTAATTCTCAATTAAAATAATATAATTTTCAGCTAAATGGATGAATATACAGTAAAAAATGATTAGTTGATTTTTTTTTAAATTAAGAAATATGCATTCTGAACGAAAAATGTAATAGCTGATATTTTAAGCAAGAAATATTTTAATTTAAATTTTAAAAAATCTGTGAAATTAAACCAAAAGTAGGAATTTTCAACGAAATAGTTAAGTTTTCGACCAAAAACATGAATTTTTAACCAAAAAGATAAATTTTCAATCAAAATAATCAGTTTTCAATTAAATAGATCAAATTTAATCTAAAAATATGAATTTTCAACTAACTTGTTATGTTTTTAAATGAAAAAGATTATTTTTCAACAAAAAATAAAATAGTTAAACTTTCAGTCGTTAAAATTAATTTTTTAGCGAAAAAAGTCATTTTTAAATTTGTAACGTGTTCTATAGTGAGTAAAATTTCCGGTCACAAAAAAGATTTTAAAAAATAGTTGAATATTTCAAGCAAAATGAATTTTAATTAAAAATAAAAAATAACTTTATTCTAACAAAAAAGGCGGATTTGAAGAAATAGTAGAATTTTGTACCATGTAGTTGAATTTTTAATGATAAAAGATCAATTTTCAACCAAAAATAGAACAGTTCTATTTTCAGTTAAAAAAAGTTAATTCTCAACCCAAAAAATAGAATTTTTAATCAGAGAGATACATTTTCACCTAAGTGAAAAATTTACAACAGAACAAAGGATTTTTAACTAATTAGTTCAACCTTGAATCAATTAGTTCATTTTTTAAAATTGAAAATTATGAATTCTTAACGAAAAATGTACCTAATAGTTAATATTTCAAACAAGAAAGATTTTAATTAAAATAAAAAAGGTAAATAAAATCAAAAGTACGATTATTCATCGAAATATTTATGTTTTCAACTAATGAGATTAATTTTTAACCAAGAAGATTTATTTTGTTAATTAATTACTTTATTTGATTTAATAAATAAATAATTTATTAATTAATTTAATAATTTAATTTAATTAATGAAAAATTGATTAATTATTTATTATTGTTATTATTAATTAATTATTTATTATAAATGTTGTCACAGGCTTAAGGTGGTTATTGCCTAAAAATACAACTTTTCAATAAAAAATGGAATAGTTAAGTTTTAATTTCAAAAAATTAATTTTTAACGAAAAAAAAAACGATTTAAAAAAAATTTGTATCTACAACCAAAATGATGATTTTTAAAGAAAAAAGATTAATCTTCTTTACCAAGAGACGGATTTTTAAGAAAATATATGAATATTCCAGAAAAAAGTTGAGCTATACAAAAATTGGAATAATGAACGTTTCAGATTAAAAAAATTAATTTAAAAAAAACGAATTTTTTCAAGTCAATTTGAACAAAAAAAAGGAATAGTTCCATAGATGAATACATAGTTAAAAGATTGAACCAACAGCCGGTAAGATGAATTTTCAAAAAGGCAGATCAATTTCTAGCCAAAAAGTTAATTTTTTACCAAATAGTAGTTTTTTCAAGTAAATAGTATAATTTTAACCAAATAGTTACATTTTATACCAAAATAGTTAAATTTTCAAATAAAACAGATAAGTTTTCAATTAAAAAAGAAAACTTTTGAACCAAAAATGGAAGTTATATTTTTAGTATAAACATTAATATTCTTCTCATTAATTTAAACAAAAAGAGGACAATTTTTTCACAAAATATTTGAAGTTGCAGCAAAAAATATGAATTTTCAACAATAAATAAATTTCTTACAAAATAAATTCAACCAGAAATGACGATTTTTTAAAGAAAATAGTTGAAACCACAGCCAGAAGGATGAATTTTCAACAAAAATGTAATTTCCTTCACCTTAAATTAAACCAAAAAAACGATTTTTTAAACAAAATAGTTAAATTTTTACAAAACAGTTGAATTTTTGAACCTTCATTATGAATTAAAAAAAAATTAGATCCAAAACAGTTTAGTGCAATAAAAAATACGAATTTTTCATCAAATTGTTAAAGTTTAAACCAAAGAGATGAATTTTTATTGCTAAAAATAATTTTTTAATTGAGAAAATCAATTTTCTACTAAAAATACGAATTTTCAACGGAATTCATGAATTTTCAACTGACGAAAATATATTTTTAACTAAATATTTGCATTTTGTACGAAAATAGATAAATTTTAACTAAAAATCAAAAAGTTAAGTATTCACCTGAAAAAAAATTAATTTTCAACAAAAAAAGAAACGAATTTTCAACGAAATAATTAAATACTTCACCAAAGTGATGAATCTGCAACTAAGAAGATAAATTTTTCACAAAGCAATATAATTTTTAACAAGCTGTTAAATTTTTCACGAAAACCAAAACGAAAATTAAAAAAAAAACACGGGAAAAAGAAGGGTATATGGGAAAGAGTCTCAAGTCTGAAATATGAAAGCAATTTCCAAACTTACTAAGTTATTTTTTTTAGGATATGATTTTGACCAGATATAATGTTTTAAACAATTTTATTATTATTTTTTTTGTCTATGGGTCTAAAATCAATATTTTTTAAATTGATTTTTATTTCTAAATTGTTAAAATATTGCTCTCAAAAGTTCCGCCGGGATACGAACCCACGTCTTTCAGATTGCCAGTCTGACGCTCTTATCCACTAAGCTACAGAGAGACAAGATTTGTTTCTTCACAGCCCCTAAATGTGAAATTCCGACGTAATTCCTTATACTTGTGAGATTCCTTTTTCAAACATTCGAATGTTTAATATTTTTTTGATTTTATGGTTTTGACCAGATAAAATGTATTAAATAATTTTAAACTCATTTATTTTTTGTCTACTAAATTTTCTTTAATATTGATTTTTATTTCTGAAGTGTGAAAAAATTGTCTCAAGCTCTGGTAGATAAAAATCAATTAATGTCAAATTATTTAATAGTTTTTTTTGCTCGTTAAAACCATAATATCCAAAAAATATAAATGATTCGAATGTTTAAAAAATTAATCTTACAAATGTAAGGAATTACGTCGGAATTCAATTTGTAGGGGTTGTAAAGAAATTAATATCGTCTTTCTGTAGCTTGGTGCATAAGAGGATCGGAACGGTAATCTAAGAGATCTGGGTTCGGATCCCAGTGGAGCTTGAGAGCAATTTTTTTAAAATTAGGAAATAAAAATGAATATTAAAAAAATATTGATCTCAGACATCTTTCACAAAAAGCGGAAACTTGCTTAAAATTTATAATTAGAAAACGAAACTAAACGTTAACTAATATTCCGGGGATCAGTCGAGAAAAGAAAAGAAGGGAATTGTACCACGCTGAATAGGGGGGAGGGG
>JAWWLR010000149.1:56335-73469 GCA_035041075.1 Acraspis erinacei | reverse complement strand
ATTCTACACCTAGATATAGTCTTGAAAAATTAAAATTCGAAAATATTTTTGAAAGCCTCTAGGGGTCCTCCCACTCCGGGCGAAATAATTTTATGTGCCCTTATTCGATCCGGCAGCTCAATTGTCCTGGCTCGATTTGAAGCACTTGAAGAGTGGGAGAATCGCCCTTCGTCGATTTCAAAGATGCTAGTGTCGGATCCATTGACTCGTTTCCCATAAAATTCCGGGGGTAGTAATCGAAAGAACCCTTCAGCCTAGAAACGAGCAGTTACCTGAAGCAGTTACGTTAAATGCCTGTTAGCGGACGTTAACTGCCGGCGCTATGGGTTCTATTCCATGGATGATTGCAATTTTAATCGCCTCTTCATTACGATTAAATTTAAATCGGCTGTACTGCACACTCGCGGATTAATAAAGTTCATTCGGCCCAGTGAAAACAGAAAATGTCTCCTCGCGGATTAAAATATCCACAATTAAAATCGCAAAGCGACAATGTGAAATCCCAAACTAGAGATGCTTCGTTGCAGGGATTCAGTGGTTGAAAAAAGCTTTTGTCTCGAGGCTCGATTGGCGTGATTGAGTTTTATTTGAAACATCGAGAGCAGCCAATTAATTTCATTGAAATAGGTAATGAAATATCCGCCGTTCAATAAGGAGAGGATACCAATCGTGAAACTTCAATAAAACGAGTGGACTGTCCTTCGTCCTTTTCCGACTCATCTTCTTTTCCAATACTTATTTTTAAACACCATCAACAACATTTTTAAGCTAGAGCCCACTTTCTGAATCTGGATTAGTAAGAATTTAACCAATTTAATTAGTACTAATAATTTTGAATCATAAATTATTTTTTTAATTGCATTGATTGGAATAGTAAAACGTCTTCTAACAATCTGCCTCCTTTCACGAAAAAGAACCCAAAAAAATATTGTTTTTTTTTAAATTTTATTGATAACAATCTTCACAGGCCAATATTTTCTAAAAATATTGTTTCCCTACATTCCTAATATTTTCAAAACAGTTTAATTTTCAACTAATTTGATTAATTTTTAAACAAAGAAAAGTAGAATTTTCAATGAAAGTATTGAATTTTTTAACCAAGAAAGATTTTCAACCATTGAGATAAATTTTCTACAAAAAAGACGATTTTACAATAAAATACATAAATTTTCAAATAAATAGTTTAATTTTCAACTGAAAGAGATAAATTTTAAATTAAACTAGAAAATATAAATCCATACAGGAAACAGTTTATTTTTTATTTTTAAAAGTTAATTTTCAACAACAACAAAATTTCTTTTCAAAAAAATTATTAATTTGAAACCAAGCACAAGATCTTTTAACTAAAATTATGAATTTTCAATAGAATAGTTAAATTGTCAACAACAAGAGATAAATTTTCAAACCAAACTCACGAATTTTCAACAAAAAATGATCATTTAGTCAAGAAAAAAAATAAATGTCAACCAAATAAATAAATTTTATAGTCAAAAAGACGGAATTTTATCCTCAAAATATGAATGTTTAGGAAAATTTTAATTTTCACCAAATAATGGAATTAAAAAAAACAATGATGAGTTCTTCAAAAGTTGTTGAAATTTCTTGATAAAAAGAAGAATTTTTCTACAGAGTACATAAATTTTGAACTAAAAAATATTTTTAAAAATAAGAAAAAGCGAATTTTACACCCAATAGTTATATTTTCCAAAAAAGTTGAATTTTTAGTCAGAAAATATTAATTCTAAATAAAAAATTTAATAGTTCATATTTCAAACAAAAAAGATGAACTTTTAAGAAAATTTTTGATGTCTTAACCAAAAACGATTATATTTCAACTAAAAATTGTATTTTTAAACAAATGACAAAAAAAAGATTAATTTTCTGCTAAAAAGACGAACTTTTAGACAAAAAAAAGACGAATTTTCAACAAGAATTGAATTTTTCAACCAGGAAAGATTTTTTGAGCCCAGAAAGAAAAAAAAAATTGTCAAATAAATTTTTGAATTTTTATGTGAAAAGGATGAATTTTTAACCAAATCGTTGTTTATTTACCAAAAAAAGATCAATTCAGTTATTAAAGAAAACAAATTCAACAAAATTTTTAATGTTTTAAGAAGATGAATTTTCAACCCGAAAATGTGAGTTTTCAATAAAAAAAGTTAATTTTCAACCAAAGAGATGAATTTTCCACTAAAATGTTAAATTTTTAAGCCGAGAAGACGAATTTTCTATAAAATAATTGAATTTTTAACAAGAAAATATGAATTCTCAACAAAAATATAATGGTTGATATTTCAATCAAAAAATATTTTTATTTTAAACAGGATCTCTTGATTTCAGCCAAAACAGGTAAATTTTTAATAATTTTTTAATTCGCTAATTAAAACAAAATAATTTTAAGCCAAATACTTTATGTTAAAAAAATTTCCAAGTTGAAAACGGGAATTTTCTAGACAAAATTTGAAATTTGAACCAAAAAATGTAAATTTCCATATAAAAAGTAATATTTTGACCCAAAAAGACGAACTTTTAATCAAAAAGTTAAAATAATAACGCATTTTATATTTTTAAAAATATTCTAAATTACAATCAGTTCAATTCAACTCAAAAGGATAAATTTTTAACAATTTTTATAATCCTCAACACAAAAATTGAATTTTCAATAAAAAAAAAAATGAATTTTCAAATGAAAAGGATAATTTTGAATTCCAAGAGCAATCAGTAAAATTTGATTGACAATCAGTTATATTTTACTAATTCAAATTACGAGGAGACCATAATTTAATAGTATATTATATCACAAGTAGGGTTAGGCAGGTTTCAACACAGGGAGGTCAAGGTTTGAGTGTGTAACCGTACGAGTGATGTACGATATTCCATTCAACATCAGTATGTTATGAAACTATAGGTCCCCCTGAAAGTAAATCTTGTGCTTCTTTCACTTCTTGGTCCATGTTCAGTGTTGCGATTTTGTTTGTTTTGTTTTTAAAAATAAAAGTAGTTTAATTTTTCTGTAAGATAATTTTTCGTTATTATTTCTGGTGATAAAGTGATAATTAGTATAAAATAATAGTCATATTGGTTACTCAACTGGTATATAAATAAGTTTAATTTGTATCTCTTCACGGTGTTTTACACTCTCAATTAATCTGATTTAAAAGTGATTAAATTTTAAAAGAAGAACAAAATAAAAAATGTAATAAACTGATTCAAAAAGCGAATATGAATTAAATATAGCAAATGAACAACAGTGTGTGGTCCTAAAGCCAATTTTATTTCGTCTCACCTTCCATTTTGTTTTATTTTGTGAAAAATGATTTTTTTTAAATTAAAAACAATAGGGGTAGTTGTCGACCCTCTTAAACTACCCTTATAAAATTAGAAATTCGGTTTAATCTTTTAGTTAGAAACGCGTAAAAGGTTCACCACTTAACGAAAATTGAAGATTTAATTATTTAAACAAATGAATTATCCGGATAATATTACGTTAATTAGGTATATTTTTCCGAATAATACGAAAACTACCTGAATATAAATGTGAAATTAAAATAGATTTTATCAATAGAAAATATTTTACATTAGCATTTATCTAGAATCGTATTTAAATATATTTAAAACTTAAAATCCAATACTGCATTGGTTCACTTATCACCTTGATGTTTTAAGCTCTTCCACTCAATGAATGAACTATAATCATGAATTTATTTTAAATTATTAATTTGTGTATTATGAATATTTAAGGTGTCAATTTGCAACGAAATAAATAATTTTTTAAGCAAATCATTCGATTTCCAACCAAACAAATTAATTTTTAATAAAAATTATAAGCCTTCAAACTAAAAAGACATTTATTGAACAAAACAGTTGAACTTTCAACCAAAGATATCAATTTTCAACAAAAAAAAAAGAATTCTCAACAAAAAAAGGAATTTTCAACAAAAAAAGTAAAAGTTGAAGTTTCAAGCAAACTATAAATGTATTCCTGATAACTTTTCGTTCTGATATTTTCTAATTAGCAACAAATTTTCATTTGCTAAAGATTATTTTTGTTGACAGATAGCCAAACTTGTCAATTTTCTAATAAATATTGTTTAAGTAATCACTAATGTTTGTAAATTTGAAAATATTTATTGGAAAAAGCAATCGAAAGGACATTCTTAGTTAATTCCGTAAAAAGAATTGAACGCATACTCTGAATTTGTTTATGAAAATCGTTTAAATGACTAATATTTTTTACAAATTTGTAAAGCATCATAGCAAAGAATCATTGGAAAGAGATTTTTAGTCGATTCTGTAAACAAAGAGTGAGCATTTTCGTTGAAAAATAGCCAAAATCTCAATTTGTTTATGAATATTGTTTAAGTAATTAAAAATTCTTGTAAATTAATTTTTCTAGCAAAAAGCCATCGAAAGAACATTCTTAGCTAATTTCATAAAAAGAATAAAGCGCATTCTTTGAAGAAAAGCCAAACACTGAATTTGTTTATGAAAATTATTTAAATTACTAATATTTCTTATAAATCTGTGAAGTATCATATCAAATAGTCATCGCAAAGACATTCTTATTCGATTACGTATAAAAAACTGAGCATTTTAATTGAAAACAGCCAAACTCTGAATTTGTTTATGAATATTGTTTAAATTATTAAAAATTCTTGTAAATTTGAAAATGTTCATAAAGAAAAGCTATTGAAAGGAAATTCTTAGTTGATTTCATAAAAAGACGAAAGCGCATTCTTTGAAAAAGAGCCAAACGTTGAATTTGTTTACGAAAATTGTTTAAACATCTAATATTTTCTATAAATTTGTAAATTTGTAAATTATTATAGCAGAGAGTCATCGGAAAGACATTGTCAGTCGATTGCGTACACAAGAAGTGAGCATTTTTATTGAAAAATAGCCAAACTCTGAATTTGTTTATAAATATTGTTTAAGTAATCAACCATTCCTATAAATTTCAAATTCTTCATAGCAAAAAGCCATGGAAAGGATATTATTAATCGATTCTGCATACAAAAAGTGAGCACTATTGTTGAAAAATAGCCAAACGCTGAATTTGTTTATAAATATTGTTTAAATTATTAACAATTTTGGTTCATTTAACATTTTTCATAGAAAAAATCCATCTAAAGGACATTCTTAGTTAATTTCATAAAAAGAATGAAGCGCATTCTTTGCAAAGAAAGCCAAACGTTGAATTTGTTTATGAAAATTGTTTAAATATGTAATATTTCCTATAAATTTGTAAAGTATTATAGCATAGAGTCATCGGAAAGACATTGCCAGTCGATTGTGTATACAAAAAGTGAGCACTTTTATTGAAAAATAGCCAAACTCTGAATTTGTTTATAAATATTGTTTAAATAATGAACAATTTTTGTAAATTTGACATTTTTCATAGAAAAAACCCCATCTAAACGACATTCTTAGTTGATTCCGTAAAAAGAATAAAACGCATTCTTTGAAAAAAGCCAAACGCTGAATTTGTTTATAAATATTGTTTAAATTATTAAAATTATTATATATTTAAAATTTTTCACAGCAAAAATTCATCAAAAGGTCATTCTTAATTGATTCCGTAAAAATAATAAAACTCATTCTTTGAAAAAAATCCAAACGCTGAATTTGTTTATGAAAATTGTTTAAATATCTAATATTTCTTATAAATTTGCAAAGCATTATAGCAAAGACTCATTCGAAAGACATTGTTAGTCGATTCTGTATTGAAATAGTCAGCACTATCTTTGAAAAATAGCCAAACTGTGAATTTGTTTATAAATATTGTTTAAGTTATCAACAATTCTTATAAATTTGCAATTTTTTATAGCAAAAAGTCATCGAAAGGATATTCTTAATCGATTCCGTACACAAAAAGTGAGCACTATCGTTGAAAAATTGCCAAACGCGGAATTTATTTATAAATATTGTTTAAATTATTAAAAACTCTTGTAAATTAAAAATTTTTTATAGCAAAATTCCATAGAGAAGACATTCTAAGTTAATTCCGTAAAAATAATAAAGCGCATTTGGATTCGTTTTCAAAATAGATATTGGCACCTTTTTCGTTTGTTTTTTAAAAAACAATTAAATCATTTTTCAATAATTTCAAAGTTTACGAAGCATGGTAAATTAAGCGTCCAAATCAATAAAGTTAAAAGAACATTGTTTAAAAAAAGAGTCCCACTTAAATATTTTCAAAACGAATCCAAAATTGTTCTCGGTTTTATTGATTAGACGCTTTGTTTATAATTAATTATAAAATTTTGAACTTCATAGTTAAAGAAAATTTCGGGATCGTAAATATTGACAATGCTGACTAATACCGCCATGTCAAAGGCGGCTGGCTGGTTGCGAGGAATCTTGGTAGCGCGGCGTCGCGACGCTCGATAGCGGCGCGGGCCACCAGGGCGCCGGCGCCGGCGCCGCCGCCTTCCTCGCCACCTGATTGGTGCAGATTTCCTATCAGAGAACCCCTCGACGTTCCGTGAGACACTCGTCGTTACCCTGGAAACCTGCCAACGGCTTCCTGGCATTTCTACCTTCACTCTGACCTTCCATCTATCCATTTCTGCACCCTCCTTTTCTTTTTCCACCCTCTCGCTTGCCCCAGTGCCGTACCGCCCGTAACCAACAGATAATCGAATAACTCAAAATTCCTCGCAAATGTCTTGATGGATTATTTAAGGATTAATGGAAATTGTTTAAACAATTGAAAAAAGACTTCTGCAGGATTGAAATTTTAAATTAATTATTTATTTATTTCAGCCAAGAAACATTACTTTTCTATCATAAAATATTAAGTTTCAACATAATAATGGAATTTTAGAAAAAATTACGTTTTAACATAAGTCACGTTTTAAATAAAATCATTAAATTTTCAACAACCACAGAATACATTTTTAACCAAAAAGTTGAATTTTCAACCTACGAAGTTAAATTTTCAATCTGATGTTAAAATTTTCAAAAGAAAAAGATAAAAATTTAATTAAAACTAATGGCCTTTTTAACACAATAATTACATTTTTTAAATTGTAGAATTTTCACCAACACAAAAATTAATTTTTAACCAAATAGTTGAATTTTCAACCTTCGAAGATAAATTATTAATCGGATGGTCAAATTTGAAAACAGAAAATATAAAACATCAATTAAAAATAATTTATTATTTAACAAAATAATTAAATATGTTTAAATAGTTCAATTTTCAACCAAAAAATTACTTCTTAACAACATACTTGGATTTTCCATAAAATAAGTAAATTTTCAACTCAATAGTTGACTTTTGCCTGATTTTTTTCTGACCAATTTTTTTATTTTCTGTGACCATAATATTCAGAGAAGAGCATTTATAGTCTTGCCAAATTTTTATTAGAAAGTCTTTTATAGAGGTAATAAAGCTATTCAAGATTGAAATTTAAAAATTAATTATTTATTTCAGCCAAGAAATATGACTTCTATCATAAAATATGAAGTTTCAACATAATAATGGCATTTAAAAAAATTAATTTCTAACATAATAGTTACATTGCAAATAACAAAAATTAAATTTCCAACAAAATAATTAGACTTTCAGCACCGAAAAAATAAAATTTTAAAGAGATAGATGAATTAAAAAAAAATAGTTCAACCAGATAGTAAGATTTTCAACATAAAAAGATAAGTTTCTAATCTACCGGTCAAATTAAAATTAAATAATTATTTAAAAAAAACTATTTTAATTAAAAAAATTAAAAAATTTAAAAAAAATATTTGATTTAAAAATAAATAATTGATTTTTTAAAAATTTTTCAACTAAAAACTGGATCTTTAACCTAGACAAATTAATTTTTAACCAAATAGTCAACTTTTTTTTATTAAAAAGGATTAAACTTCAACTAAATACGTTTATATTTTTAACAAAATATTTCAATTGAGAATTTTCAACCTACAAAGATGGAATTAATTTTTTATCTTATGGTCAAATTTTTAAACTAAAAACATTTTGCTTTTTTAAACAAATAATTTAATTTCTTTAAATACTGGAATTTTCGACCAAAAAAATGAAGTCTTAACAAAATACTGTAATTTTGAATAAAATAGGGTAATTTTTAACCTACAAAGATCAATTTTCGAGAAAAAAAGATTTTAACATATTAATTACATTTTAAATTAATTAATTAGATATTTAACATAGTAGTTGAATTTTCAGCAATAACGAAATAAATTTTTAAACGAATAGATAAATTTTAATCCTAAGAAAAGGAATTTTTAATCCAATGGTCAAATTTTTAAACAAAAAAGATTAACTTTAATTAAAAATAATTGAGTTTTTAACTGCATACTTGGATTTTTTTAGAAAATTGTTGAATTTTTGATCAAAAAATTTATTCTTAACAAAATACTTGAATTTTTCACAAAATAGTTTAATTTTAAACCTATAAAGATCAATTTTCGACAAAACAATGACTTATCAACATAATAGTTACGTTTTTAATAAAAACAATTTAATTTTTAACAAAATAGTTGAATTTTCAGCAACCAAAAATAAATTTTGAACCAAATAAATAAAATTTCAACAAAATAGTTAAATTTTCTACTAAATGGTTGAATTTTAAGTTGAAAAATTAATTTTTAACCAAAAAGTTACATCTTGAACGTACAAACTAGAATTTTCAATCTGATATTCAAATTTTCAATAAAAAAAATATTGAATTCAATTGAAACTAATTGCTTTTTTAATCCAATAATTGATTTTTTTTAAATAGTGGAATTTTCGACTAAACAAATGTTTTCTTCACAAAATACTTAAATGTGCAACAAACTATGTAAATTTTCAAACAACTAATTGAATTTTCAGCAACAAAAAATAATAATTTTTGACCAAATAGTTGAATTTTGAACCTAAAAAGATGATTTTTTAATCGGATGTTCAAATTTGTAACCCGAAAATATTAAAATTCAATTAAAATTAATGTTTTTTTAACAAAATAGTTTATTCTATTTATATAGTTCGATTTTCAAAAACAAAAATACTTCTTAACAAAATGCCTGGATTTTCCATAAAATATGTAAATTTTTAACCAAATTGTTGAATTTTTAAACTTCAAAGATGAATTTTCCACGAAATTTTTAATTAGGTGGTCCAATTTTCAAACACAAAAGAGAAACCTTATTAAAAATATTTAATTTTTTAAGCAAATAATTAAATTTTTTGGAAGAGTTAAATTTTCGAGCAAAAATATGAATTTTTAATTTAAAAACGTGAATTTTCTGCAAAACAAGTAAATTTTCAACCAAAAACCGGATTTGTAACAAACAAACAAATTTTAAACAAATAGACAAATTTTTTATTAAAACGGATTAAACTTCTACTTAATACGTTTAAATTTCAAACCAAATAGTTCAAATGAGAGGCCAAATGACGATTTTTTTTCAAAAGATAAACTTTGTAAAAATTTTTATTAGAAAATCTTTTATGAAGGGTATTTGAAATTGAAATTTAAAATAATTATTTATTTATTTTAGTCAAGAAATATTACTTTTTTATCAAAAAATATAAAGTTTCAGGAAAATAATGGAATTTTCGAAAACAATTTTTAACATAATAGTTCAATTTTCAAACAAATAGTTGAATTTTCAACCTACAAAGATGGAATTAATTTTTTATCGTATGCTAAAATTTTCAAAGAAAAAACACTTTATTTTTTTTAAATAATAAAATGGTTTAATTTTCAGAAAAATAATTAAATTTTCAACAAAAATTTTGACCAAGAAAGATGAGATTTTAACAAAATAGTTCAATTTTAAATAAAATAATTTAATTTTCAACCAAATAATTGCATTTTTAACAAAATGGATTAATTTTTTACCAAATGCGTAAATTTGAACTTTTTGAGCGACATTTTCAGCGCAAAATGTTGAATTTGAAAAAAAGAAGAATTCTTTTAGAAAAATTTAATAGTTGATGTCTTAATGAATTTTAAAACCAAAAAGACGAGTTTGCAACCAAAAGGATTAGACGATAAATGAAAAAAATTGAAGAAAAAAATATTCAAGAAAAAAAGTTCTATAAAACAGATGTATTTTGAAGGAAATAGATTTTAAACAGAATAATTGAATTTTTAACAAAATATTTTAATTTTCAACGAAATATATATTTAAACAAAAAAAAAATAAAATTTTGAACCAGGAGGAAATTTCAACTAAGAAAAGATCAATTTGAACAAAAAATGGAAAATTTACATTTTCATTAAAAAATTAAAACAAAACAAAAATTTGCATAGAAAAAATTCTGCTGAAAAATACGGGTACTTAAACCAAAAAGACGAAATTTCACAATCAGATGAGTTTTCAACCAAGAAATATTTCAGTAAAATTTTCAAACCCAAAATACGAATTTTTAAACAAAAAAAATTTTTTAGTAAAAAACTGGTTAAATTTTTAAGAAAAGAGTAGATTCGTCGATCAAATGTTTAACTAAAAATATAATTTTTAGTAGTAAGCAACTGCAAAAATAAAATACTAGGCAATTGAAAATTTTTCAAACTTATCCTTGATATTTACAATTTTTCGGATAATTAAAAATTTCCCAGTGGGAAAGAAAGAAATTTTTAAAAATTCCAATCTTGGTATTAATTGGACTTTAAAAAAGGAAATATGTAAGAGCAAAAAATTTCATAATGCGATAGCTTCAGAAATAATCAATTCAAATTCATTAAGGATTGTTTACTATTTATTTATATTCATATAATATTTAAAAATAATTTAAACGCAAAAATCAAGTATTTATAAAATTTAATACTAATTATAATTGAGTGATGAAGAAAATAGAAATAGCAGCAGAACAAAGTCCTTCATTTTTATAATAAATCTTCATTTATTTATAAACTCTTCAAACAAGCTAAAAATGTCGAATGCGTCAACAAAATTACGTATTTTATTAAAAATAGTTTTCACGTCACATTTATGTTACACTTCTAACTAAGCTTTTATATCACCTTTCATGTCATAAAATCACTGATCAAGTTTGTCTGATTTCAATTGAATTAATTTCTGTTATAGGTGTCGTTCAATTATTTCTTTATTTACTTCATCCGGTGGATTAAAACAGAAATGAGGGATTAAATAACCTATGGCTATAGATCATTAAAGAATATTTTGAGCTCTAAATGCGTCAAAAAATGGATTTAATTTCGGTGATTTAAACAACCAGTATTTCTGGAATTTATTATAATGAAATTTAAGTTAAATTAGAATTTTAGCTACCAGCACCAAACTAGAAGCTTAAATTTAAAAAAAAATCAGAGCGTTTTTTTTTATAATAGACCAGAACCCCGATTTTGTAACACTGTTTTTTTATGCAATGTTTTTTAGTAAAAATGTAAATTTTTCATTTTATGTTGGAATTGATCTTTTTTACGTTTAAAATTCGTCTTTTTGGGTAGAAAACTGATCCTTCTGGTTTAAAATGTCCCCTTTTTTGAAAATATATATTTGGTTAAAAATTAAAATATTTTGTTAAAAATACAACTGTTTTACAGAATTATTTTTGTAGAATAAAAAATTTTTATTTCTACTTGAATTCAGTTTTTTTTATTTATAGTAGAAAATTGATATTTTTTATTTGAAAATTTAAGTATATGTTTAAAAATTGAGGTATTTTGATGAATATTCGACTTTTTTTGAAAAAAATCTTTTTGATTAAAAACTCGTCATTTTGGTTTTAAAATTCGTCTATTTTGGTAGAAATTTAATCTTTTATGCTGAAAATATCAACTATTAAGTTTGGTTGGAAATTCTTTCTTTTTCATTAAGACATAAAATATTAAATTTTTCTTTGAAAATTCTTCTTTTTTACGAATGAAAATTCACTAAATAAATTCAATAATAACTGAATATTATAATATGGAATATGAACATTATAATTATAAATTATAAATTATAATTATGAATAAGATGAATATTATAATATTAAATTAATTAATTAATTATTTAATTATTCTGTTGAAAACTAAATTATTTAATTTAAAATTGAATTTAATTAATTAACATTTAATTTAATTTAATTTAAAATCTTAAAATCTCTTTGTTAAAATCTCATATTTTTTGGTCAAAATTTTTGTTGAAAATTTAATTATTTTGTTGGAAATCAAACCGTTTTATTATTTGTTTAATGAAACAAAGTGTGAATTTTTCACAAAATAAATATGAAGATGAATGAAAATTCCACTTTAAAATTTGAAATTTAACCATTTAGTAAAAACTTAATCCATTTTGTTAAAAATTTAATTATTAGGTTGAAAACTGAACTGTTTTGTTAAAAATTCATTTATTTGGTCGAAACTTCGTCCTTTTTAATTAAAAATTCATCTTTTATGATAGAAAATTCAAATTAAAAAAAATTCAACTATTTTGTTGAAAATTATTTTATTTAAAATTGAACTATTTTCTTAAAATCTCATCTTTTTTGATCAAAATTTTTTATGCTGATGTAAAATTTTTCTGTTTTGGTGAAAACTTCATCTTTTTTGTTGATGTATGAACAATTTAATTTTTTGTTAAAAATTCATCTTTTCAGGTTGAAAATTCCAATATTTGGTTGCAAATTTAACATCTTTGTTGAAAATTTAATTATTTTGTTAAAATCAAACATATTTTTCTTCGAAAAATTCAACTTTTTTTTTAAACTCCGTCTCTTTGGCTTCTAAATTGAACTATTTGGTTGAAAATAAATATGTAATAGTAGAAAAGTAGGAAAGTAATAGTAGAAAATTCAAGTATTTTACTAAAAAGTCATACTTCTGCTAGAAAATTTAACTCTTCTAAAAAAATTCAATTATTTGTTTAAAAAAGCAAATATTTTTAATAATCTTTAATCTCTTTTTTTAAATTGAAATTTACTTATTTTTGCGAAAATCCAGGCATTTTGTTAAAAAAGTAATTTTTTGTTGAAAATTGAACTATTTAAAAAAAAAAATTTATTTTCTTAAAAAAGCCATTAATTTTAATATTTTCGGTCTTAAAATTTGACCATTCGATTAAAAATTCATCTTCGTAAGTTGAAAATTCAACTATTTGGTTAAAAATTATTTTTTTATGTTGCTGAAAATTCAACTAGTTGGTTGAACATTTACTTATTTTGTTGCGCATTCAAGCATTTTGTTAATAAAACATTTTTTTGGTCGAAACTTCAACTATTTGGTTGAAAATTTAATGAGTCGAAAGAATTGAAATAGAAACAGTAAGGGCCACCTGAATCTTTTCTAATTGGAATGCTTAATATTGCGCAATATACACAACTGAGTACTCGCGCACTGCGGCCTTCCGAGGTGAGACTCGCCCTGCGCCTTGAAAACATACGTTGCCCAACAATTCTAGGAACGTACAAAACCAGGGGTTACAAAATCGGGGTTCTAGTGTGAAACAATTTTAGATTTAAATTAAATTATTGCAAATTTATTTATTTGTGACGACTAAAAAGATTTCTTTTTTACCTACAAAGATGAATTTCCAACCAAATAATAGAATTTCCGAAACAAAAAGAGTAAAATTCAACCAAAAACAGTTACATTTTTAATCGAATAATTGCATTTCTTAGAAGACAGCTTAATTTCCAATTGAATATTTGTATTTTTACTCCAAAACGATAATTTTTTAAAATGAAAGTTAAATTTTTAAAGTTGAATTTTCGACCAAAAGATTCATATCTTCACGAAAAATGCAATAGGTGATATTTTCATTTAAAAAAAAAATCTCAATACAATAGTTATATTTTCAAAAAAAAGAGTTGATTGTTCAACAAAATTAGTAAATTTTTAACAAAAAATTGAATTTTTAACAAATTAGTGCAATTTTCAACTTCAAATGAATTCTCAACAAAAAATTAAATAGTTGCTATTTAAACAGAGAAATAAATACATTTCTACCAATAGAAATGGATTTTTAAACCAAAAAGACAAATTTTCAACCAAGAGGCTTCATTTTCTACAACAGAAGATAAATAGAAGCAAATAGTTAAATTTTCAAGTAAAAAATATAAATTTTAAACCAAAAATAGAAAATATTAATTTTCAGTAAAAATGAATTTTTAACCAAAAACTGAACAAATTGGCAACAAAAAAGTCAATCTTTCAAACACAGAGATAAATTTTCAAACTAACATGATGAATTTTTCATCTGACAAATTCAAAGTAAGGTTATTTTTTTTAAATGTCGAATTTTTGAATAAAAACGATCAATTTTCCACCAAACAGGAAAAAATTACATTCTGAGTTAAAAAATTAATGTACAGAAAACAACAAATTAAAAAAAAAGTTAAATTTTGAATCAAAAAGATCAATTTTCTAACAATAAAATTTTTTTGCTACAAACGAAATGAATTTTTCAATAAATAATTGAATTTCCAACAAGAATGATAATTCCCCCCTCAATGATTGTATTTAAAAAAAATTTAAGACAATGAGATTATTTTAAAAAAATTGAATTTTTAACTAAAAAATATAAATTTTCCACCAGAAAAGTAAAAATTACATTCTGAGTTTAAGAAATTAATGCGTAGAGCTTAATTTTCTATAAAAAAATGTTTCTATAAAATAAATAAATTTTTTAATAAATAGTTAAACTGTAAACAAAAATGTTACTTTTTTAACCAAAAGGTGCATTTTTTAACGAAAAAGAGAAGAGATCAAAAAAGAAGATTAGTTTTCGACAAAAAAAGACGGATTTTCAACTAAAAAATAACAAATTTTCAACAAATAAATTAATTTTTCAACAAGTAATCGAATTTTTAACTAAAAAAGAGACCTTTTTTACCAACAATTACAATGTAAATTTTTTGTTGAATTATTTGTTTTAATCGAAAGAAACAACTAATTTTCAACTAAAATGATGAATTTTCTAACCGTAAAAATGAATTCGCAATAAAATATTTTTTTTCAGCCAAGGAAGATAAAAAAGTTCAACCTAACTATTCAATTATAAAGCCAAATAACAAATTTTCTTTAAAGAGTTGAATTTTCAAGAATAATGTTAATTTTTTACTAAAAATGAAAAATTACATTCTCTCTTTAAAAAATTAATTCTATACCAAAAAATTAAACTTGGAACAAATCACTTAAATTTTCAAAGGAAGAGATGAATCTTCAATCAACAAAATAAATATTTTAAAAAGAAGTTCCGCTTTAATTCGAGTAATTACATTTTCAATTTAAAAAGTTCAGTTTAAAAAAAATAGTTCAACTCGCAACTAAATTTTATTTTCATCCTAGTAATTCGATTTTTAAACAAAAAACATTAATTTAAAAAAATATTTCAAAAAAGAAGATTAATTTTCAACCAAGAAAGATTTCATTTAAATTTTCAATAACAAAATAAGACTTTTCTAACTAAAGTTATTTTTCGATCAAAAATAGTTGAGTTCTGAACCCAAAAAGACAAATTTTCCAAAAACAGTAGAATTTTCAATAAAAAGATGCCTTTTGATTCAAACTGTTGAATTTCTAACTACATAATAAAATTTGTAACTAAAAATATAATCATAAAAAGGGAGCAACTGCAAAAAAATAGAAATAGATATGCAAAACAAAATTAAAATAAAAAAATTTCAAATTTATTATATTTGACAGTTATTTAAACTCTAATAAAAATTTCCTGAATTTCGAAATTTTTTTTCAAAATCCCCGAATTCCCATAACCAATAAAATTTCCTGACTTTTCGTTGATTTTCAGGTTTCCCCTCGCCTACAGCTACCCTGATTTAATATAAAAAATATAGTTTTTTTTTAATTAAAAAATAAAAATTATTGCTGCAAAATTTCGCTTAAAACGAAAAATTCTTTTATATCTGGGCTATTTTTCTACTTGTAAGCGACACAGCTGTTTAATATGCAGTCGGCGCGCGGCTTGACTGACGCATGAAGTTGCGAATAAAAATTTTATGAAATTCTATTACCCAGTTTTCGTCGACGTGTTACCGAAAAGCTGCAAAAAGCCTTTTACGAATGAGCCACGAGGGAGCCAAAAATACGCCGAGAAAATAACAATGCTTAAAATTTTATCTCTACTATTACAAAGATACTTTTAAAATTTTTGTAATTATACTTTTTTCTAAAATTTTTTATTAAAAACACGTATTTAAAAAAAAATTAATTATTCTTTTGGAAAATTTTGTCTAAAATTTTAATTTGAGTTAATTTTCCAATTAGCGATAAAAGCCGAATTTTTTACCCCTACATATCAAGAAAAAAAAGTGTGTTTATATAATAAATTATTAAAAAGGATCGATAAATGTCACGAGTGATTATTAATAATAATTAAAAGGAGGAGAGAGAAGTAGAATTAAAAAGAATTAAAAAAATTCATCTCTTCATTTATTATGATATTTAAATATTAAATTTTATTTTAACTAAGGATTACTTAAAAATAAAATTTTTGAAATGAAAGATATTATATTAATTTCAAATATCATTGAAAAAAATATTAAAGAATTTGCATTTAATATTCACGAAAAGAAATTATTTTTTAATAAAAAAAGTATCTGTCAAGGATAAAACATTTCTTTTAATTTATTAAAAAAATTTTTATTACGTTTCTAAAAAATTCTACTTTAAAAATATTACAATATTAAAATTCAGGAATTCGATCACAAATTTTCAGGGCAAATTAAAAATTATCTGGAAAAACTTACAGAGTATTGAAAATGAATGAAGTTTGCGGACACGCTGATAGAATATTCTTATTAGAAATTTATTTGCCTTGTATTTCCAATTTTTTCATTTGCTCTCTCCTTATGATTATAGTTTTATTTACCAAATTTAGTTTTTAGTCGAAAATTAAAAAATTTTGTGAGAAATTAATTTTTTGTCAAAACTTTCTTTTATCAAAAATGTCAAGAAATTAAAAAAAAAATTGCTTTTAAATTCAACTTTTTTTTTTAATTCATCGTTTGAGTTTGAAAATATATCTGGTTTTTGGTTTTAATATAATTTGTTTCGGTTAAGAATTATTCCACTGTTTTTTTTTTTTTTTGAAAACTCATATTTTTTGGTTAAATCCCATTTTAAAAAATTTTAAATTACGTTTTTGTTCCAAATTTCCATTAGATAAATTGTTCGCTGAGAATTAGTCTACTATGTTTAAAATTTTAATTAATTTGTTT
>JAWWLR010000149.1:19213-30282 GCA_035041075.1 Acraspis erinacei | reverse complement strand
TAATATGAAATTTAAAATTTTTGAACTAGGATATCATCTTTTTTGTTAAAATTTTAACTAGTTGGTTGAAGTACTTTATCAGAAAGTCATTTTAATGGTTTAATATTTAACTCTTTCTTCGAAAATTAGTCCTTTTTTTGGTTGAAAATTAATTTTTTTTCTTAAACTGAAATCTTCTATCTCTTTGATTGAAAATCGATTATTTTTAGTCGAAAATTGAATTATTAAATTTCTTATCGAGAAGTATTCTTTTTTCTTGAAAATTCATCTACTGTGTTGAAAGTTAAACTACCTTGTTAAGAATTTCTTTTGCTGCTTTAAGATTGAACTTTTTCTTTGAAAATCAGTTTTTCCTACAGTTTTAAATTAATTTTTCTTTTAAATTAAAAATTAAATTGCTTTTCTAATTTTGGTCAAAAATTGATTATATTTCAGTTGAAAATTTAAATCTTAAATTTTTCATAGAGAATTAATTTTCTTTCGTTTTGAAAATTTAACTGCTTTGTTAAAAGTTGAACTGCGTCGTTAAAAATTGATTTCAGTGGTGTAACATTAAACTATTTTTTTGAAACTTAATTTTTTTATATTAATTTATTTAACGCAAAGTTCAAATATACCATTTTTGGTTGATAATTTATTATTTTCAGTTAAAAATTCACCTACTGGAAAGAAAATTAATATATTGTTTTGTAAATTAATACTTTTTAGTAGAAAATTAATCTTCTTCATTGAAAAATAAACTATTTCGATAAAAGTTGAATAACTTTCTTAAAAATTAATGTAATTGGTTTATAATAAATTTCTTATGTTATGAAAATCATTTCTTTGGTTAAAAAATTAACTTTCTAGCTGAAAATTTATATTTTTTTACTAAAAATTAAAATATTTTGTAGAAAATTCGTCTTTTTGGATTCACAAATTTGACGGTATTGTTGAAAATCTGTATTTTTGGGTTGAGAATTCTATTATTTTAGTAGAATAGTCCAAATTTGGTTTACATTTTTTTTCTTTTGAATAAAAAATCTATCCTGGTTGGAAATTCATCTCTTTTAGTTAAAAATAAATCTGTTCTAGTAGAGGATTCAGCATTATTTTTTAAATTCGTCCTTTTTGGCTTAATTAAATATTTTTTCATTAAAAATTAAAAATTTTATTCATAGAAATATCATATATTAAATTTTTCATTGAGAATTATTCTTTTTTAACTAAAAATTAAACTACTTTCTTGAAAGTTGAAGATTTTTAAAAATTAATTTTTTTGTCGAAGATTCACCACTTTTGTTTTAGATTAAAATTCTACCATTACGTTGAAAATTTAATTATTTCGTTGAATATTTAACTGGAAATACCAGGAAATGATCGGGAATTTTATTCACTGAAAAGACATCGGGAAATGACCGGGAATTTTATTGAATGAAAAGAAATCGGGAAATTTCCTGGAATTTAAATAATAAAACAGGAATTTACTTCTCATCGTAAAAAAATTCAAGCTTTCATTATTTTAATAGTTTTGATCAATTTAGGAAAGTGATTTCTATTTTATCTACTATTTTAAATTTAGTTTTTATTGATAAAAGTAATTTTTTCTTTCACTGAAAATTAAACTTATTCATTGTTTTAGTTTAAAAATCATTTTCTTAACTAAAAAACTTACTATTTCATTTTCGGTTGTATATTATTATTTTTTAGTTCAAAATTCAACTATTTGGTTCAAAATTTGTCTTCTTCAATGAAAAATTCAACTTTCACGTTAAAAATTCATGTCTTTTGTGAAAAATTGTATTTTTTGGTAAATAATAAATCTTTCTATTTGAAACTTAATCTTTTTAAAAATTCATCTTAAATAAATTTGACTTTGCTCCCATCATTTTTGTTGAAAATTATTTTTTTTTCAAAATTTAACTATTCTTTAAAACTTTTTTTTTAATTATTATTTTTTAACTGAAACTAGTATAAATATTCCATCTTTCGATGAATATTTAAGATTAATATTTTTTGTATAAAATTAATCTTTCTAGGTCTAAATTGATTTCTTTTAATTTTTTATAATAACCCCATTAGAAATTAAATATTTGGTTAAAAATTCATTTATTTTTTTAGATTATTCTTTTTTGGTAGATAATTAATCGTTTTGGTTTAAAATTAATTTCTTTGGTCGAAAAATAGTTTTTTCATAATTGAAAATTAATTTTCCTAACTAAAAATTCAACTAACTTTTTTGTCAAAATACTTTTTTATAGAAATTCAATCTTTTTTGTATAAAATTGTTGTTATTGAAAATTTAAATATTTCGATTAAAATTTATTTTATTTGCTTAAAAACTTATTTCTCTAACCAAATTAATTTGTCTAAATTAGCATTCATCCTTTTAGTTGAAAATTAAACTCTTTTATTGACAATCGAAATATTTTGTTAAAAATTCGTGCTTTTAAATTAATTTCAAATTTTTCTAACTTGGTTTTTTGAAACAAAGGCATCATGTGAGTTTTATGTGGCGTAAACTATTTTTGTTATCAGGGTAATTTTGTCACATCAAATTAAATTTACACATTTTTTCCAGAAAAATCACATTTTTCAGGAAAAAAATTTATCCGGGGTGAAAAAGAATTAACCCAAAAAAGTTTTATTTTTTAGAAAATCTTTTCATGATTTCAAATTTCTAAGAAAATAATACATAAAAAATATGAATATCACAAACTTGAAAAACATTTATTTTTTCAAAATCAGAAAAATATTTTTTACTCAACAATTTACTTTAAGCCATCCGCACTGCTTCGACTATAAGCCCAACTTTTTGCTCGGCATACCAGAATCCATTATTATTGTGGAAATTTCTATTTTGAGTTATAAATTTTTTTGGAAAAATCATTTTATTAAAAGAAAAAAAATTCTATACAAATTTTGTTATTTATAATTAATAATAGGTTGACATTAAAACAGCCTACTGACTAATAATAATTTATTACAATATATTATTTCGAGAAAAAGTGTTTGAATTTATTTTAAGGGTGGCTTTTTAACATCCCTTAAAAATTCAGATAAGAAAATCAACATTTTTAAGGGGTGTTAAAACAACCCTAAAATTTTTGTTTATTTTTGTCAAATAACAACTTTCGAAATATATTTTGTAACTAATTGTCGGTTGCATAATCAATTACTTTTTTAAACATTTTTTTAATTAATCGAAAATAGTTACTATTTTTGGGGTGATGAATTTAAAAACTAATATTTATTTGTTACCATATTTAAAAATCGTTCGAACAAATTTTCTTCTGCTAAATCGTAAAAAGTTATTATTTCCTAAATTAGTGACGAGGTTAATGAATGTTAAGAGTAATATTTTTTATGAAGACAGAGTTTGAAATTATTTAAAAAATTATCATCACCTGTTCCTTTTTATAGAAAAAATATTTTTATCGAATCTCTTATACTAAGTCTTTTATTAATATTCATTTTCTTATCTTAAAAAAATCGGTCTGAAAAAATAACTATCCCTAACGAAACTGAAAAATTGGGTGAAAATTATCTAATTTGCAAACAGTTATCCCAGCAAATAATTGTTTACGATTTATAGAAAAAAAATTGTTTACAAAATTAAAAATTAGTTTTTAAGTTCTTGGAAACTTCTCACTTATCGAATCAAAATAATTGTTGTTAAAAAAAATTTACAAAATAGAAATAAAAAATTATGGAGTGGAAATTATTCCTTGAATATTCCTTAAGAACTAACTAAAGTTTAATTTACAAAAACCTAATAAGAAATTCTTCTTGTTATTAAAAAATAATAAAATTGACTTATTTAAAATCTCATGCGAATTTCAAATTAAAAAAAAAAGAAATTTTTTTTTCGGAAAACGGACGAATTCATTGAAAAATAAATTTTTATGTCAGTGAGAGTGTCAAAACTTTTTAATTTTCCTTAAAAATGCTCAAGTTAACTAAATATTAAAATAAAATACTTTTTTTTGAGAAATTGAAATCAAGACGCATAACTGTTTTTATTTTTGAGTGACGAGGATTAAATAAACAATTTTGCGATTAAAAAATAAGAATCTTATTTTTTGCTTAATCTAAAAAATTCTTTAATCATTTCCCGGAGACCATGAAAATTGAATTAAAAATTTTACTCTATAATTATACATAAAATACGGTTTTATTAATTAAATTTCAGGAAATCCTTAAGGATTTCCTGAAATTAAATTAATTCCGATTAGAATGATCGACCAAGAATTAAATATTCATTAGCAATCGGTATACAATTATGGCATTTTAATCAGAAAGCGACGGCGACGAATCGTTTAAGCTATCCATAATTTCCATCAACATTATTGGATTGTGAGCATATATATGTATATGAAATCGTATTCTCTGATCGAAATCCAAAATATTTTTTTTAAATTTTATAATTTAAAATAATTATGTAACTTTTACAAAAAAGTTTAACGCAACTTTGAAATTATTTTTTCGAAAATTTCGTTGAAGCGACGGGCAACTTTTTTATAAGTTTAGTTATTAATATCAGCGATTATTAAATTTTATCTTTTTAAATTAAATATCTGTACAATTAAAAATTTTAACGTCTTTTTTTATTCCTTTTATATTTTTTGAGTTTCATTCAATTTGGCCTTATATCAGAAAAAAAGTGTATTAAAATTGGACTAACCTAAATCGGGTAAAGTGGGACACACAAAATCTTGAATTTCGCGAATCACATTGAATTTTCGGTTTGAAAAACGGGTGAAGATCCTGTAGGATAAAGTGGGGAATACGAAATTTTTGCATTTAATTACTTTTTATTACTTTCTTTGAATAAAAAGCGAGTGTCCCGCTTTACCCTACATGTCAAAACTTTTTCTTTTAAGTCTGCAAATTAATTAAATGCTTTTAATTTGATGTCTTTGAGCTTGGAAAAAATTAAAATGTTTGTTTCGTCCATTAAGGGCAAATCTTAAACTTTAAAACACAATCTAAAAGGTGGCGGTCTTGCGGACTTAATCTAAAAAAGCATTATTGAATAAAATAGCGTCCGACAAGGAAGATTGGAGACTGCAATCTTTTTGCATTCCAATTGAAAAATCACCATAGATGTCAAACCTTCGAAAAGACTTTTTACACATTGTATGTGTCACTGTACCTTCTAATTGGAAGTGAATTACTTCGGTCGTTTCAGCTGCATTTTTTCAATTAGAATACAAAAAGAATGTATCTCAAATGTTCTTGTTGGATAAAATTGTATTCACTAATGATTTTTAAGTTGAGTCCGCAAGACCGCTACTTATTATATTGTGTTTTAAAGCTTTAAATTCGACCAAGCGCAACAACACATCAAAGTAAAGGCTGCGAATTAATTTTTAGAAGCAATAATATTTTCAAATCTGTTTGGAAAATACGTTACGAAAAAAACGGTCTTGACTATCAGAAATAAAATTTCAAAAAGCAATAATTAATACAATAGCTTCCGAGAAGGACTTATTGACAAACTACTTTTTTTTAATTTCAAAAGAAATATCACCTTTGACGTAGAACCTTTGGAAACACTTTTTACACGTTTTATATGTTACCGCACCTTCGAATGCTGACTGAATCAGTTCGGTGGCCTCAGCTCTATTTTTTTTCAATCGGAATGCAAAAAGAATGTGTCTCGAATTTTCATTCTTGAACGACATTCTATTCAATTATGATTTTTCAGGTTGAGTCCGCAAGACCGCCACTTATTTTATTGTATTTTAAAGCTTCAAATTTGACCAAGAGGAACAAGACATCAATATAAAGGCAACGAAATGATTTTTAGATCCAAAAATATTCTCAGAAACTGATTGTTAAATACATTTGGAAAAAGGGTCGTGGCTATTTGACGAAAATCTCAAAAAGCACTAGTGAAAAAATGCTCCCGGCAAGAAGCCTTTGAAGCACGGCATTCTCTTTAAATTTCAATTGAAAAATCACCATTGATTTAAAATCTTTGGAACCACTTTTTACACATTTTATATGTCACCGCACTTTTTAATGCTGAACGATTCATTTCGATCGTTTTAGCTGCACTTTTTTTTCAATTGGAATGCAAAAAGAATGTGTCTCGAATCTTCCTGGTTGAACAACATTCTATTCACTAATGATTTTTCAGGTTTAGTCCGCAAGACCACCACTTATTTTATTGTATTTTAATGCTTCAAATTTGACCAAGAGTAACAAAACACAAAAGAAAAGGCACAAAATTAATTTTCAGAAACAATAATATTCTAAGGAATTGATTGGAAAATACATTAGGATAAAAAGGTCGTGGCTATTTGAACGAAAATCTCAAAAAGCTCTAGTGAAAAAATTCTCCCGACAAGGAGCTTTTGACACACGACATTCTTTTTAAATACTAATTGAAAAATCACCATTAATTTCAAATCTTCGGAACTACTTTTTACACATTTTATAAGTCACCGCACCTTTTATTGCTGACCGATTCATTTTGGTCGTTTCAGCTGCACTTTTTTCAAATGGAATGCAAAAAGAATGTAGTGTAAATGTTCCTTGTCGGAGAACATTTAACAATGATTTTTACATTGAGTCCGCAAGACCACCACTTATTTTATTGTATTTTAAAGCTTCAAATTTGACCAAGAGTAACAAGAGATCGAAGTAAAGATACCGAATTAATTTTTAGAACCAATAATATTTTCAAGAACTGTTTACAAAAGACATTAGGGGAAAAAAGGTCGTCACTAGTTAAAACAAAATTTGTACAAATATATTTTCCATAGCTATAGACACTGCTAGAGGAAATACCGCTTAATTTAAGACACAATTCACAAATCTGCTGCAAGTCACTTAACAAACAATTCACAAGACACAATCTGAAAGGGGTGTCTTTACTCGAAGGACCAATTTAAATCACCATCCGTTTTTTTTTCAATGCCGATTTTATGAGTGAGCTTTTGTCAAAAGCTCAGATGAGAACCAAATCCGGTGCGTTTTGAATCTGAACTTACCAGAAATGCCATGAATGGAACCGCCGGCGGAGATATTATTGAGCATGCCTCCCCAGGAGCTTAGCTCCTGTGCCCCGTCAGGCTGTCTATCGCAGCTCCTAAACTTAAAATCCCTCTCAAATTTTCGTAGAATTTTGCTTCCTTATAACACCCAGAAAATGGAAAAACTCTCACTGGCGCCAAAAAACGATTCAAAAAGTACAATCCGTCCGAGTCGCGGTTACACGGGCCCGCGCCTCGCGAAGGCAAACAGCGAACTGCTTGGCTGCCATATCCGAGATCCCCTCCACCAAATTTTACACCCCCACCCGCAATTTTACTCGCTCGCATCCACCTCTAACACAGCCAACCAGTCCTATTCCCCACTCGTGGGCGTGATATTAAATCGCTCCTATACTTGGGGTTTGGCTCTTTGCAGGAGCGTAGCAGAACCTCAACATTCCCTGCTTAATTTTTTGATGCGGTGCAAAATTCATGGGGGTTTTCCCAACAAGATTTTTGAGATTTATTAAAAACTGAAGCTTTGATTTCAGAAACAAGAGAAATTAATACAAATTAGATGAGAATTTTGAAAAAATTGGAAAATCTACAAAAAATGTATCCATTTAAAAAAGTTATATTTAGACTTGATGCTAGCCCCATGAAGCGTATATGAAGAATACAAATAAATCCAAAAAAATCCCCATAAGTGAAAAAATGGATTTTGCGAGTTTTTGACACTAATTATGATTTTTTGGAGTTTTTTTCAAAGAAAATTGTTTCTAATAAATAAAATAAGACCTTTTAATGATAATTAGATATTTTAAAATTTTGTTTAAACAATTTCGTATTGTTTCTAGCAGTTTTCTTCCAGAATAGAGTTTGAAACTCGCATTTTTTTAGAAAATGTTCTGCTTTTAGTCCATTTCTCAATTAGAGTGATGATATACTAAACTAATGTTGAAAAACTTTATTGTTTAAGCAATTTGTTATTGTTAATAATATTCTCTTAGATTAATGCTAGAACGTGGCAGTTTTTTTCAAACAAAAATTACTTTTTGTCCAATTTTCAATTAGAGTAAAAATGTACGTAATTAATGTTGCAAAAAGTATTTTTTCAAACAATTTATTATTATTGTTAATAATATTCTCTTAACATGATGCTAGAAAATTGCAGTTTTTTCACAAATTCTCCACTTTTTCTTAAGTTTTCAAACAGAGTAAGGATATACTTCACAATTTTTGTAAAACAAATTTTTAAACAATTTACTATTATTATTAATAATATTCTCTTAGAATAATGCTAGAAAATGTACGTTTTTTCAAAAAATTTTAACTTTTCGTTCAATTTTCTATTAGAGTGAGAATACACCTCATTAATATTAAGAAATATAATTTTTTTTTAACAATTTTATATTATTGTTAACAATATTCTCTCAAAATAATACAAGAAAATATCAGTTTTTTCACATTTTTTCCCTTTTTGTGCAATTTTGAAAATAATAGTCAGGATATACTTAATTAATGTTGATAAACATAATTGCTTAAACAATATGTTACTATTGTTAATAATATTCTGTTAGAATAATGCTAAAAAATTGTACTTTAAACAAAACTTTTCCTTTTTGTCCAATTTTCAAATAGAGTAAGGATATACTTCATTACTTTTGAAAATAATAATTGTTGAAACAATTTATTATTTTTTTAAATAATATTATTTTAGAATGATTCTAGAAAATTCCAGTTGTTTAAAAAAAAATTTCCCTTTTTGTCCAATTTTCAATTAGACTAAGGATAGAAATAATTATTTTTGCAAATCGTAATTGTTTAAACAATCTATAATGATTGCTAATCATATTCTTTCAGAATAATGCTAAAAAATAATAATTTTTTCAAAAATGCTTCACTTTTTGTCCAATTTTCAATTGGAATTAGGATAAGCTAAATTAATGTTGAAAAAAATAATGGTTTAAACAATTTATTATTATTGTTAAAAATACTCTTCTAGAATAGTGATAGAACACTGCAGTTCCTTTCAAATAAAATCACTTTTTGTCCAATTTTCAATTAGACTAAAAATATACCTAATTAATGTTGCAAAAAATAATTTATTATTATTGTTTATAATATTATCTTAACATTATGCTAGAAAATTGCAGTTTTTTTTAAATCTCTCACTTTTTTCTAAATTTTCAAATGGAATACGGATATACTCCATAATTTTTGGAAAACATAAATGTTTCAACAATTGATTATTATTGTTAATAATATAATTTTAGAATTATGCTAGAAAATGCCAGTTATTTTTTAAAAATCTCCACTTTTTCTCCAATTTTCAATTAGACTAAGGATAGAAATAATTTATTTTGCAAAGCATAATTGTTTAAACAATATATTATAATTTTTAATAATATTCTTTCAGAATAATGCTAAAAAATAATAATTTTAAAAAAAATTTCATTTTTTGTCCTTGTATTATACTTATAATATACTTAATTAATGTTGAAAAATATAATTGTTTAATCAATTTATTATTATTTTTAATAATATTCTCTTAGACTGATGCTAGAATATTGCAATTTTTAAAAAATTTATATTTTTTGACTATTTTTTAATTAGATTGAGGTAAATAATTAATTAGAGTTAACAAAATTAAATGTTTAAACAATTTATTATTATTTTTAATGCTATTATGTTTGAATAATGTTCGAAAGTCGCGGTTCTTTCTGAAATATTCTTTTTTTTCCACTGTTCACTTAGAGTGTGTCTATAATTATTGAAATTAAACAAAAATAATTGTTTAAACAAACAATTATTGTTAAACACTTTCTTCTCCTAAAGTTATGCGGTTTTTTCTGAAATTTTCCAAATTTTTTCAACTTGTTATCTACTATGATTGTTTAAACAATTTATTAATGTTTAGAATTATCATTACTTAGATAATTGCTAGAAAGTTGCATTTTTTTTAAGTTTTTAACTTTTTGTCAACTCTTCTCTTTTGATTCATTATTTTCGTTAAAAATTAATATTTTTTGTTTTGAAAAAAAATTTATTATAAATTTAACCTTTCCATTTTTGCTTAAAAATTTATCTTTTTCAGAAAAAATATTATTGTTTGTAGAAATTCTTTTTTTAGGGTAAAAAATTAATCTGCTTGGTTGAAAATACTTCTTTTTAGTTAAAAGTCATATTATTTTGTTAAAAATGTAAATATTGTGTTACATTATTTTTTCCAGTTGAAATTAATTTTCTTCATTGAAATTTTTAGTATACCATTTTTAATTGAAAATTTGTACTTTTTAGTTAAAAATTAAACTATTTCGTTGAAAATTTAACTATTCCTTTGAAAGCTGGACTACTTTGTAAAAAATTCTGTTGCTTGGTCAAAGATTTATAACTTTAGTTAGAAATTCATCTCCTTGGTAGAAAAAAGCGACTGGACATTACAAATTAAATTAAATTTTTTAATTAAATTTTTTAAATTAATTAATTTATTTTTTTATTTTATTATTTTATTTATTATTATTATTTATTTATTTTTAATTTTTTTTATTTTATTTAATTTATTTTTTATTTATTTTAATGAATTAATTAATTAAAATAAATTTTTTAAATTAAATATTAACCTTCTCTCCTTAAATCTTGTAAAATTCTTTAAAATTTTTTTTAATTCTACCACATTTGCTGACAACTTTTACAATTTTTCAAATTTCTGAAAATTCTCTGCAATCTTTCGAAGTGACTTAAAATTTTTAAATCCTTTAAAATAGTTATGAAATCCTTGGAAATTCCCGGAAATAAATATTAATTTATTCTCGAAAAAAAGGTTAGATCCCTATAAATCTTTAAATTCCTCCAATCTTATGGGGTTCCTTGAATTACCTTAAAATAATTTAACATTTTGGAATTATCTAGGTATCTCATCAAATTTAATATAATTTATTTTCTAAAGTTTACTAAAAATATATTGAAATCTTCGGAACCCCTATTAAATTCTTTGAAATCCCTTGAAATTTTTTAGTCTCTTGAAATCCTTTGGAATTCCTTAAAATCCCTTGAAATGTTCGAAAAACCAAAAATCCTTTAAAATCCATTGAAATTCTTCGAAAT
>JAWWLR010000148.1:35461439-35474694 GCA_035041075.1 Acraspis erinacei | reverse complement strand
TTCTGTTAATTTAATGAATTTCGTGAGTTCCTTGAATTCCATGAAGTCTGTGATATCCGTGACTTCTGTGAATTTCACGAATTCCATGGATTTCGTGAATTCTTTCATTTCTATAAATTACGTGAATTTAATGAATTTCGAGAATTTTATTAATTTCGTGAATTCCGGGAATTCCACAAGTTTCATTAATTCCGCGATTTCTTTATTTATTATTTTTAAATTACTTTTAAATTGAAAATACCATCTTCTGATGAAAAATACTAACATGCAATCCCAAATTGTTGAAATATTCTAAATATTGTTCAAATTATAATTTTTGTTGAAGAAGCAAAACAATTTTTCGATGTAAAACACCAAAGTCACCTACAATTATTAAGTAAGTATTAATCTTATTTGAAATTTAATCATTTATCTATAAAAATATCAATTTTCGACAACAACAAAAAAATTTTAAAACGCGAATTGCTCGACTTTGTGAATTTCATTATTTTTAACAAATAGGATTGGGTTTAAATCTCATGATTTTTGTTAAAGAAGCCCAATTGAAGACGAAACATTACAAACTAACATAACATAAACAAAATAAATATTAAATGTACTGATAAGTTCCGACAAAAAAAATTACATAACTTAAAAATGTTGAGAATTATAAATCTTTTTTAACATCTAATAATTTTTATTTCAGAAATTCTTGAAAATTAAAAAATCCAACGATAATTTTTGGGACTCAAAGAAATTAAAAAAGAAAAAATTAATTAAGAGAATTTATATACTTCCACCTTTTTCTTTCCTTTTTTTGGTTTGCTAATTTTTTAAACATAAATAAAAACATTTAAGTGTGTTTTGTTTAAATTCATCGTTGAATTCTTTTTTTTTCAATTTCCAAGAATTTTCTAGTTAAATTTGAATATTGGACATTAAAGAAATTGAGTTTTTTTATTCCGTATGTATTTTATAAATATCTATTGATTTTTGTTTAGAAAAAAACAGGTTTCCTTTTAAAAGATTTAATATAACCTTAAGCTGTTTAAAAATTGCAAATCTTGTTCAAACTACAATGATTTTTGTTTCAAAATGCTAATTTTTTATTTAAAACGGCGAAGTAACATTCAGTTATTAGAAAATTATGAACCTTTAAAATCTAATAATCTTTGTATAAAAATATCTATTTCCGTTAAAAAAATTATAACGAAAGCGAAAAAAGCAAATTGATAAAAACCTAAAATTTAAAAAGTTTTGAATCTTATTCGGAAATAACTTATCCGATGATTTGAAAATTTTAATTTAACTTCCTAATTATATTTAAAAAGCACAAAAGTTTCTCAATTTGCATAAGCTTTTTTATGAGTTTCCTTCTTACTGAAATTCTAAGTGCACCGTCAAGTTTGAAATTTCTTAATCTTCAAATTGATTTATAAAATTGGCAAAAAGCCCGTTGATTACTTCAACAAAATTTAGAAAAAAAGCCTGAGCGTGAATAGTAAACAAATATTAGAAATAATAATTATTCATTTAATTGGAGTTATTTGCATATTTGTGTTTCTTCTTTTACTTCAGGCTAAAAAAATGTGTCTGATTACAAAAATGACTTACAATAATTGCCATAAAAACGTAAAAAATAAAATTTTAATAAACTTTTCAAGACGTTGGATGAGCTTTTATAAATTTAAATTGAATAAAAGTTACGAAGTTTGCTTCAACTGGAAGAAAAAATATAAATATGCAAATAACTAAATTTCAATAAACAATGATGACCTATTTTTACTATTTATGCTTGGGTTTCATCTTAGAATATTTGTTGCATAAGATTAATTAATTATGAATTTTGGAACACAAATAAAAAATCCTTAAGAGGGTTTATTTTTAAATTTAATTTCCAACATCTATTATTGCCAGATTATCAAAATCTATAATTACACGACTTTTCTTAGATATGATATAAATATCATCTGAAATACAATTTCCAATTATTGTATCTTCAGAAATTTTCCAAAATTCAACCAATTTGATTTGCTTATTCATCTTTCCGCAGACTTAAAAATAGTTACTAATGCTAATTAATTAATCACAGAAATATACAACACAATTTAACTACTCGAACAAGAAAATTCCAGATGGGATTTTTATTATCTTTGTTCCTTTGATGAAAAGAAATGAAAAATAATTTGGAGGATATTATTTTCGTATATTAGTCGAACTCCAAGGTTCGCCTATGCCAACATGCGACGCAGGTAGGAATTTCTGTTATTACATACCAGAAACCGGAATGTTCCTACAACGATCCCTTAGGAACATCTCTGCATACACAAGGCTGTATTCTCGGCAATTCTACGTCAATATTTCCGGTTGTATTCCGGAAGCTCACCTACTCTTCAAATTTGTCCTCCACCATCAGTAAAAGTAGGTACAATGAGAAAAAAATTATTAATCATAACAAAACGGCTTTTTTGTGTCTTCATTTGTTGTCCTAAACAAAATTTTGTTGTGTCAAAAAAACCGTATCATGTCAACAATATTAGAAGAGTGGCTTTTAGTTCGGCTGATTGTGATCAGTGATGAAAACAAGTGAAAATACTAAGCTTGATGTGTTTTGGTTTTGCTACACTTGAATTCCAAATCATTTGCAAATTTTGATAGACCACAAAACAACAAATCTATTAGGTCAAACAACAAATTGAGGAAGGCAGATATTGTTCGAAGCAGACGAAAACTCAATATTTGGAAGTTTAACTATGACAGATGTCTGAGATATTAGGCAATCAATATTAGGCAACAGAAATATTCCAAATATTGTGGTATGCTATCTTATAATATTGATGTTTCATATTCTTCAATATCTGCTTTTCTCAATAAATTATAATTTGGTAAAGCCTACAAAGCGATTTGTTATGGCAAGCCAAAGAATTTTCTGAAGCCAACAAAACATTTTATTGTGTTAACAAAAGAATGTTCTTCAGGTAACCAAAGAATTTGGCTTAGCTAACTAAGGAATTGGTTTCAGCTAACAGAAGAGTTTGGTCCAGCTAACAAATGAATTTAGTTTAGCAAACAAAAGAATTAAGTTTAGCTAACAAGATAGTTTTTGTTTAGCTAACAAAAGAATTTAGTTTAGCTAAAATAGAAATTAGTTCAGCCAACAACATAGTTTTTAAGGCCAACAAAACCATTTTGTTCAGCAAAAAAAAACCAACATAACAGTTCCTAAGAGCAACAAATTTTTTCTTTTAATCTTTACAAATCTTTCTGGAATTTAATAACTCTAAAATTGGTATATATCTAATTTATAGTTAATGAACAGGAAAATGCAGTGAAAAATAGCATGTCTGGTCAAAAATTACTTTGTCCACTTAAGCGTTATAAGAGAAATATTGTGGATGAAGTTAAAAAGAATTGTAAATATTGAAAACACGGGCGAGTATTCTTTCCGATTTAACTAAGTTTTCTCTCTAGGACCGAATTTTATTTCCAAATTAGAGACACGTAGCTGTCTGATATCCCAATTAAAAATGTTAAAATCTAGGTTGAAATATACATAATCCATAGATAATGAAGATAAAAATGTGGCCGAGTACAATGTCTGACCATGCATTTCCCTTTCTACTTAAAAGTGTAAGATACGTTTCCGGAGGTTATCAAGAAGGTTACAAATATAAGTCTTATAGAAATGTCTAAACAGAAAATACTGTTTTCACTTAACTATTAGCCCTAAATATTTCTAGTGAAAAAAAAATTAGGGTGTGAACTAAAACTAAATAAAATTGATCTAATTTTGTTAAACTAAAAACGAATAATTAATTACCAAATTTTCTTAGTGAAAATATTTTTTAGAAACTAAAATAGATGGTATACTTTATCAAGTAAAGTATACGCAGAAAATAATATGTCTGACCAATGCCAGTCTTTTCCACTTAACCATTTATACCAGACTAATCAATAAGCTACTCAATAGAGGAAAATTTCAAGTAATATTTTAAAGTTTTTAATTTCGATACACTCTAAAGATAATAAATATACAAAAAGTATTTGTCATAATAAAATGTAAAACCAGAAACTAGTTTTTCTACCAGCCAGTCCTGCCAGTCCTGCCAGTGAAAAGATAACATTAGGGCAAGACTTGAGATATCAGTTTTCAATAGGAAGCTTATTGTGAAATAATTAGGATAAAATTATCTAGGATTTCAAGTCAAATATCTAGGATTACAAGTGGTATAGCTAGAATTACAGTTGTAATACCTAAGATAACAAGTGGATTACAATTAGATTACCTAGCCTTAAATGTGCATTACAAATGGATTACCTAGTGTAATAAGTTGGCTACAAGTATTTCACCTAGGATCACAAGTTGAATAAAATTCGATTACAAGTGGATCACAATTGAATTACAAGTCTATTAGAGTCGGACTTTTTGGATTACAAGGGGATTCAAAATTATTACAATTTGATTACAATTGGAATATCTTGAATTAAAAGTTGAATAACTAGAATAAGACTAGATTATTAAGGAATCTAGGATTACCTAGGATTACAAGTTAAGTATTCTGGATAACAATAACTTATCTAGGATTGCAAGTGGTTTACAAGTAGATTACCTAGGATTAAAAGTTGATTATCAAGGATTGAAGGTCGAATCGGTTGAATTAACTATGTAAAAATGTGGATAAAAATGTAAATACCTAGCATTGTATGTGGATTACAATTGTATTACTTAAGAATGCATGTTGATGAAAATAATAATAACTAGGATTGCAAGTAGATTAACATTGTATTACAAGTGGATCATAATTGAATTACAAGTGTATTAGAGTCAAATTTCCACGCATTATAAAGAGATTACAATTGGATTACCTTAGATTACAAGTAAAATACCTAGAATAATAAGAGGAATACCTAGGACTAAAATCCATGATCAAATATTATGGCATAATAAGTGGATTACCTAGGGTTACCAGTAGAATCCCTAGGATTACACTGGATTATCTAGAATTTCAAGAAGAATATCTAGGATTACAAGTGGATAACGGTGGATTGAAAGTAAATTATCTAGAATTACAAGTGATTTAAAATTAGAGTACCCAGGATTGCAAGTGGATTACCTAGGATTACCGGTGAAAACACTAACATTACAAGTGTATAAAAATTGTATTACCTAGCCTTACATGTGGATTACAAATGGATTACATAGGGTAATAAGTTTACTGCAAGTATTTTACCTAGGATTACAAGTTGAATAAAACTTGGATTACAAGCATATGAAAATTGAATCCCAAGTATATTAAAGTAGGATTTTCTCGGATTATAAGGGCATTCAAAGTTATTACAATTGGATTACATTTGGATTACATTAAATTACAAGTTGAACACCTAGAATTAGACTGGAGTATCAATAATTCCAACTGGACTATCTAGGATTACAAGTTCATTATTGTGAATAACAATAAATTAACGAGGATTGTAAGTGGATTACAGGTAGATCACAAAGGATTATAAGTGGATTCTCTAAGATTACAGGTCAATTCGGTTGCATTACCTAGGTTTAAAAGTGGTTAAAAATTTGGTTATCTAGAAATAAACTTGGATTACAAATGGATTACTTAGGATTAGGAATTGATGAAAATTAGATTACCTAGGATTACAAGTTGATTCAAATTGAATTACACACGGATCACAATTGAATTATAAGTGTATTACAGTTGAATTTTCCCGGAATACATAGGGGTTTACAAATGGAATACCTTGGATTACAAGTGGTGTTATACCTAGGATAAATTTAGATTATCTGTGGTTTAAAGTGGATTGCCGAGGATTACAAGTAAATCACTGTGAAAAAGATAAACTACTTAGGATTACAATTAAATTAACGAGGAATATAGGTGGTAGGCCCAGGATTAAATTGGATTATCTAGGATCTTAAGTCGATGACTTACGCTTACAATTGGATTACAAGTGTATTACCTAGGGTTCCGAACAAAAATTCTAACATTACAAGTGAATTAGAGGTAGAATATCTAGGATTATAAGTGGAATTCCTAGCATTAAACAGAATAACTAGAATTACAAGTAAATTACATTAGATTACAATGGCCTTGTAAGTGTATTATATAGGATTAAAAGCAGATTACCTATCATTAAAAGTGGATTACAATTAGATTTCCTAGGATTAAAATTGGAATATCTGGGATTAAACTGGATTAAATTGAAGTATCAAGGATTAAACTGGAGGACATAATATTTCCAGTTGATATCTAGGATTAAAAGTGGATTAAAAGACAATTTTTTAGGACCATATGTGGATTATCTAGGATTACAGGTGGATTAATGTGAATAACAATAAATTATCTAGGATTGTAAGTGGTTTATAAGTACATTACCTAGGCTCAAAAGTGGATTACCCAGGATTACAGGTCGAATCGACTGGATTATGTAGGATTACAAGAGGATTAAACTTAGATTAACTAGAATCACACGTAGATTTCAAATGGATTACTTAGAATTACACTGATGAAAGTTAGATCACATCGGATTACAAAGGGATTAATATTGGATTAACCTGGATCACACGTGGAATATCTCGCATTGAAATGAATAATCAAGTATTGCGATTGAATTATCTGAAATTATAAGTAAGTTATCTAAAATTAAAATTGTATTAAAAGTGGATTAGAAGTTGATTACTTAGGACAACAGGTGGATTACCTAGGCTTATGAGTGTCCTACCTAAGATAAAATTCTAATATCTGTGTTTTTCGGTGGATTACCTTGAATTAGAAGTAAATGACTGTGAAAAAGATAAATTAGCTAGGATTACAATTAAATTAAAAAGGGATATAGGCGATATACCCAGGGTTAAATTGGATTACAAGTGTTCTACCTAGGATTACAAAACGATTACACGTCATTACCAGTGGATTACAAGTATATTTTCTAGGATTACAATTGGAATACCTGGGATGAAAGAGGATTATGTAGGATTTTCTGTGGATTACCTAGGATTACAAGTGTATTACCTAGGATTGCAATTAGATATCCTAGCATTACAAGTATATTATAGGTAGAATATCCAGGATTACAAGTGGAATTCCTAACATTAAACAGGTTTATCTAGGATACCAAGTTGATCATCGAGAATTTCAATGTATTACTGTGAATTGCAAGTAAATCACCTAAGATTGCTTTGTATTACAAGTGAATTACTTGAAATTACAAGTGCATAACCTAGGACTACAATTGATTTATTTAGGATTACTACTGGCTCACAAGTGTATTAACTAGGATTGCAAATTGATTACCTATCACTGCAAGTAGATTACAATTGGTTTCCTACTGTTCTAACTAGGATTACAAACAGATTACCCGTAATTAAAAGCGGATTACAATTATATTTGATGTGATTACAAGTGAAATACCTGAAATTCTACTAGTTTATGTAGGATTTCGTGTGGATTACTTGGGATTACAAATGTAATACCTAGGATTGCAAGCAGATATCCTATCATTACAAGTATATTACTGGTAGAATACCCAGGATTAGACGTGGAATTCCTAACATTAAACAGGATTATCTAGGATTTCAAGTTTATCACCAAGGATTTCAATGGATTACTGTAAATTACAAGTCAATCACCTAGGATTACTGTGTATCACAAGTGGATTACTTGGAATTACAATTGCATAATCTAGGACTACAATTAATTTATCTAGGATTACTATTGGATTACAAGTGTATTAACTAGGATTGAAAATTGATTGCCTATCACTGCAAGTATATTACAATTTGATTGCAAGTGTTCTACCTAGGATTACAAAACAAATACCAGTATTAAAAGTGGATTACAAGTATGATTATATGGATGACAAGTGGGATTACAAGTGAAATACCTGGGATTCAACTTGATTAAGTAGTATTTCCTATGGATTGCTTGGGATAAAAAATGTAATACCTAGGATTAGAAGTGGAATTCCTAACAATTAACAGGATTATCTAGGACTTCAAGTTTATCACCAAGGATTTCAATGGATTGCTGTGAATTACAAGTGAATTAATTGGAATTACAAGTACATAACCTAGGATTACAATTAATTTATCTAGGATTACTATTGAATTACAAATATATTAAATAGGATTGCAATGGATTACTGTAAATTGCAAGTAAATTCGTCAGGGTTACACTGTATTGTGTGTGAATTATTGTAAATTTCAGGGAGATTAACTAGAATTACAAGTAAATTACCTTGGATTACAATTGAATTGTATCTGTATTATATAGGATTAAAAGCAGATTACCTATCCTTAAAAGTAGATTACAATTAGATTTCTTAGGATTACATGAAGATTATCTAGGATGAGAGGTGGATTACTGTGGATAACAATAAATTATCTAGCATTGCAAGTGGTTTAGAAGTACAGTACCCAGGATTTCAACGGATTACTGTGAATTACAAGTAAATAATTTGATTACTGTGTATTACAAGTGGATTACTTGAGATTACAAGTAGCTAACCTAGCATTGCAATTAAATTATCTCGGATTATTATTGGATTACAAGTGTATTACCTAAGATTGAAAGTGGATTACCTATAATTGAAAGTAGATTACAATTTGATTGCAAGTGTTCTGCCTAGAATTGCAAACAGATTAACCGTCATCAAAGTTGGATTACAAGAATATTTCCTAGGATTACAAGTGGAATACCTGGGATTCAACTAGATTATGCAGGATTTCGCGTGAATTAACTACGATTGCAAGTGTATTACTGTGAATTAGAAGTGAATTACTTAGGATTACAATTGGATTCAAAGTATATTACCTAGGTCTATACGTGGATTATCTAGGTTTAGAGGTCTAGGATTAAAAGTGGATTATTCATGATTACAACTGGATTATTGTAGATACCACTTAATTTACCTAGGACATCGTGTTGACTAATGTAAATCACAAGTAAATAATGCAGGATTACAAGAGGATTAACTAGGTTTTCAAGTAGATTACGGTAGATTTCTATGGATTACAAGATAACTATCTTTGACTACAAGTGTTTTATGACCTATTAGAGCGGATTACAAGTAAATTACCTAGGATTACAAGTGGATAACCTAGGATCGCAAGTAGATAACCTAGAAATACAAATAAATGAGGACTAATTAATTAAGTTAATTAAAAAACGATTACATGTGAATTACCCAAGATCTTAAGCACATTGTCTACGATTCCAAGTAGATTACTGTGGATTACTATGGATTACAAGTAAACTGCCTTGTACTACAAGTGGATTATAACCAATCACGGCGGATTACAATCGGATCACTTAGGATTACACGGGAATTACCTTGTATTACAAGTGGATCCAAAGTGGATCACCTAGGATTACAAGTAAATAAGGATTAATTAAATTAATCAAAAAATTATTGAATGCCGATTAAATAAGATCAGAAGTGGAATATCTAGGAAAAAACTAAATTATATACGATTTGAAGTGAATTCACTAGAATTACAAGTTTGAATCGTATAAATTAAAATAATTTTCTTTAATTGCCTTACTGATATTACATGTAAGCAGAGCAATAATTTATATTCCTAATTTTTATTATTTAAAAACGTTAAAATTTCCGCTCCTAACAAATTGAACGAGCACCTGTAAAGTGTTAATTTTCTGAAGGATAAAATGTATACTACCTCAATTCAAAAGAACGACACCTCTTCACTTACGGCGAAAATAGGCTGCATGTTGAGATAGGTCGTTCCACGAGGATTTAGTGCCTTCGTTAAGCTGTAAGCTTCATTCAATTTTCTCCAATTTGTGGCAATTTGTGCTTACAGCACCCACATACTCGGATACCACTCCCACGTGGGGTTTCGACGAGTAACCTATAGTATACACATTACATGCAATTTTCCACTGCATTTCCACCATCGAACTTCTGGTCTCTGAACTTTAAATCTGGATATCTTTCAATTCTGAATGCAAAAATTTTTTAATTATTTTTAATGCAATCTACATATCATTTTACTTTTCTTGTTATACGAGCAGAGAAGAGAAGAGTTATGGAAAGCTTCATAATATGATTATAATACTAGATTGGATAACAAAACAGATTAACTGAATTTAATTTGATAAAACTCAGTCATAGGCTGTGCCACGCAACTGAAAAAATGATTTCGTAGCCTATTTGGTCGTTAATTAAGTTTTTTAGGTCTCCCCCCTCCATACTGCTCTACTCCTACTTATACTAATTTCCCCTCTCTTTCCCTACTTTCTCCTATCTTCCCCTACTTTCCCCTCTCTTCTCCTACTTCCCATCCCAAACTTTATTCTAAGCTTAGACACTATTCATAAACTTCTTCCTTTACTTCTCTCTCTCCTCACTTTCTTAGCTAACACTCCCCTTCCTATTCCTCCCTCTTTCAGCCAGCACTTTCCCTTCCGTACTCACCGCACTACCCTACTAGTCATCTCTTCACTTTGCTCTCCACTTTTGCCTCATTACTCTCACTGACTTCCAGTCACTTTCCCTAGTTTTCCCTAATTCCACGTCACTTCCTCTACTTTCCCTCACCTCATACGCATTCACATCCTCTCATTTTCCATCTCCTTATTTCCTATACTCCTCTTCCGCTCATTTCCCTCATTACTCTCATTTTACTCTGATCTCATCCGCTCACTTTCCTTTATTCCTCATACTTGCTCTCACTTCCTTTAAATTAAACTACTTATCCTTACTTGCTTTCCCCTTAAATCTCCTACTTCTCCCTACCTGCCTTACGCTCATTTAATCTAATTTCTAATTACTTCCTTCACATCCTGTCTCCTCATTTCCACTACATTCCATCTCTTTATTTCCCATTAACACCCTTACTTTCTCCCTTCTTATTCAGCCTCATATCCCGTCACTTTTTCTTCTCTCATTTTCCCCTACTTTCACTAATTTTCCTTCCATCATTTCCACTCACATCCCCTCATTTCACCTACTTCTTCTCCCTAATTTCTCTTAATTTCGCCTCACTTGCACTACTTATTCTCACCTTATTTATCAACAATTCCTCTACTTTTCCCTCCGCTCATTTTCCTCACTTATCCACTGCTAATTTCTCTCAATTCCTCTACTTCCATTCTCGTCACTTAACCTAACTTGCATTTAGTCCTATTTTCTCTCACTTCTCCTCAGTGGCCCTACTCCCACTTACTTACTTTCTCATTCCTTCACCCTTCCCCTATCTTTATCCACCTCTCTCATTTTTTCTCACTTCCTCTACTTCTTCCCCCTAGTTTCTCCTAATTTCCCCTCACTTACTGTACTTACCCTCGCTTCATTTACCTCCGCTCATATTCCTCAATTCCTCTACTTTTCTCTCCCTTCATTTTCCATACTTCTCCTCCGCTAATTTCCCTAAATTCCTCCAATTCTACTCTCCTCGCATCCCCTCACTTTCCCTTACTCCTCTTCCTTGCCCTCACTTTACGAACTCCCCCGCAGTTACTTTCGTTTCCCACAATTTGCCTCTCCTTATTTTCCATCATTTACCTAACTTCTTTTCTTATCATATACTCTCATTTTTCTTTACTTCACCTCATCTTATTTGCTTCGCTCCCTCTAATGTCCCTACCATCATTTTCCATCACTTCTTCTCACTTATTTCCTCTCACTTTCTCTACTCAGACGCACCTCATTCACCCTTGATTCTTCTACTTTTTTCTCAATTCATTTTCCGTACTTCTCCTGTAATAATTTTCCTCAATTCCGATGCTCTTCTCTCTCCATATTTTCCTTACTTCTCCTCTGATAATTCCCTCTTTCTTGTCTACACTTATCCTACCCTTCGCCTTACTTCCTTTCACTCTCCTCTTCTTTCATTAACCGACCTAATTCCCCATAATTCCGTTCACTTTGTCTCTCCTTATTTACCATCATCTCCCTAACTTCCCCTCCTCTTATTTACCTTTATTTTCTATCACTTTTTCTGACTTCCCCTTATTTCTCTACCCTCATTTCCTCTACTTCTCTTCTTTAATTTCCCCTCAATTTCTCTGCTTCCCCTCATTTGACTTACGAATAGTTCCTCTACTTTTCCTTCCTATATCCCTGTTATATATTCCCCTACTTCTTCTCTGCTAATTCTCATCAATTCCTCTAATTACCCTTACTCGTTTTATTTGACTGCACTTTTTCTAATTACCCTATTTCTTCTTACTTACTTTCCACTTAAATCGCCTATTTCCCCTCGCACCTCAACGTATCCAACCTCATTCTCCATCACTTCCCCTACTTCCCGTATCCTCATTTCCCCTACTTTGCCTCTCTCCAATTCCTTTTGCTTGCTTTCCATTGGTTTACTTAGTAATTTGAAAGTTTTATTTTGTAAATTTTCTTAGTATTTATTTGCACAATTGAAAACCGTAGAAATGACAAATTTCACAATTCGGATCGATTAATGCAGAAAAATCCTCTATATTAGCTTCCTTCTTTTAAAAATGGTTAGTCTTTTTAATGTAGTAAATTTTTTATTTATATACAACACTGCGAGAAAATTCTCAAAAATATAAGCACTTTTAAATTAAAAATATAATTAAAATTTCAGGCCCTGGTTACTGGCAGTGATTTTGATACTTCCTTGTCAGAATATTGCCATTGAACTGCCTGTATCATCATTTATTAAAAAAAAAAATTTGAATGAAAAAATGATGCATTGATTTTTTTCTATTAATATTACTATTAGTAACAATTTTTAATGTTTGTATTTTTCTCTGTGAAAAAAATTAGTTATAATGGATTTCAGTGTTACTAATAGTATTTAATACTAATAGTATTTGTTATTTTATGGTGATTTCATCCTATCAATGTATTTCATTTAGAATCTTTTTGTTAGCTTATGTTATGTTAATAAAGCGTCTGTTTTATCTATATTACCTCTATGTTTAATTTAGATTCGTATAACTTTTTCACAAATATCGATTTTACGCAAAAATTGTGATGTCAAAATTCAATATAGTGTAACTTCCGTAATTTTTAAGATTTTCAAAAATGGTTAAGATACGAGATGTCTCTTGAATAGCACAATAATTTTACCATGTTTCATCAAAATCAAGCAATTACTTGCATATTCTGATATTTCTCACTGCACTCTAATCCCCGAGAGAATAACCTACATAAAAATTGAGAGCCTGTTTCAATATTGGACACTTTCGTCAAGGCAACTCCTTCTTTATCAGTATCTCCGACTAAATACGTTAAGATGCGCGCCTGTAGTTTATTCTCTCGGGGA
>JAWWLR010000148.1:35286260-35297315 GCA_035041075.1 Acraspis erinacei | reverse complement strand
CAAAAAAGGTTAAAAATGTGCATTTGTTTATAAAAATTGTTTAAATAATTAACATTGTTTGGTCACTATGAAAAATACGATAGAAAGTAGTCTTAGGCAAAATATTTTAAGTTAATTACGCAAAGAATAGAAGTCGTTCCATCACAAAATAGTCAAAACGTCCATTTGTTTATAAAAATTGTTTACATAATTAAGATTTTTTGATCGCTATGAAAAATATGATAACATAGATTCTTAGGCAGCAAATTTTAAGTTGATTCCGTAAAGAAAATGAAGCCGTTTCATCACAAAATAGTCAAAATGTGCATTTGTTTATAAAAATTGTTTACATAATTAACATTTTTTTATTACTATGAAAAATATGATAACAAATATTCTTAGGCAACAAATTTTAAGTTGATTCCGTAAAGAAAATGAAGCCTTTTCATACAAAAATGGGCAAAATGTGCATTTGTTTATAAAAATTGTTTAAATAATTAACATTTTTTGGTCACTATGACAAATAACATAGAAATCAGGCTTAGGAAAAACATTTTAAATTTATTCCGCAAAAAAATGAAGTCGTTTCATCACAAAATAGTCAAAACGTCCATTTGTTTATAAAAATTGTTTAAATAATTCAGATTTTTTGATCACTATGAAAAATATGACAACAAGGACTCTTAGACAACACATTTTAAGTTGATGCCATAAAGAAAATGAACCCTTTTCATCAAGAAATGGGCAAAATGTGCATTTGTTTATAAAAATTGTTTTAATAATAAACATTTTTTGGTCACGATGAAAAATACGATATGAAGTAGTCTTAGGCATAACATTTTAAATTTATTCCACAAAAAAATCCAGCCTTTACATAAAAAAATGGTCAAAATGTGCATTTGTTTATAAAATTTGTTTAAATAATCGCACAAAAATTAGCTATTCTTTACTTATTGTAAGTGCAGACCATTATCTGAGATATTTTATACAAAAGCTATGGGTAAAAATAAGCTAATCATTGCAAATAACGAAAAAATGACTTTTTTAAAATTAATTTGTTTATAAAATTATTTTTAAAATGTTTGTTACTCTAATCCACTAATAAATTGTATGGAGTTAGTTTTTACATTGATTTATGAACTTTTTTAAAATTCATTTCAAGGTCTTAGAAGAAATTGTATCATTTAAAAGTTTAGCAACAAAAAGTTGTAAGTTTGTTGTTAAATAACAAATTTCCCTTAGTTCAATTCGCATCCGGGAAAGTTTATAATTCATTCGTAAAATATAGTTAAATTGTCAGTCATTCTTTTTTTGAAAAAAAATGTAATATTATATGTTGGGTCAGTTTTTCTTGCATAGTTATGAAATTCACAAAATATTATTGTTTACTAAAAGAACATTTCAAAATAAATATTTTCCAAATTTATCTATTTTTTATAGCGTAAAATAGAAAAAACCTAATTTTGAAATTAAAAACAAATTGTTTCCCAGACTAATCAGCTTATTATTATTTTCTTTAAATCAAATGTTTTTCATTTAAATTTTATTAGTAGAAGTTTCTGCTCTTTGATTGAAAATTTAACAATTTTGTTGAAAAATTGTTTTTTATTTATTTATTTTGCTTATCTTTTAAAAGCTGATCTTTTTTATTTGAGAATTACGTTCTTTGTTTATAAAATCTTCCTTTTTCGTACAAGTCAATTGCTTTGAATTTAATTTTTTGTTTTTTTTGTTAAAATATCTACTATTCATTTGTACGTTATTTCTTGAAGATTCATCTCTTTAGTTTAAAATAAACTATTTTTGTGAAAATCAGATTTTTCATTAAGAATGTATGGACTAAAAATTTAATCGTTAATTTTTTTCTTAAAAAGTCGCCTCTTTTATTTTAAAAATCAATGATCAATGATGATTGATAATTGATTTTGATGAATGATGATCATGATGAATGATTTTTCGGTTGAAAATTTATCTCCTTTTTAAATGTAAGTTTTTCCTTCCTCGAAAATTGATCTTCTTGGTAGAAAATTCATCTTCTTGTTTAAAAGTTCATGTTTTTGTTTAAAAATTTAATATTTTTGTTGAAAATTTAAGACTTTTTTCAAATCTTCTGTTTTTGTTTAAAAATGATTTTTTAACTGAAAATTGAACTATTTGATTTTCGATTAAAATAGTTTCTAATTCGTAAAATTAATTTACTTTCGATAAAAATTAAAACACCAGCAATTTTTATAATTTATTTTTCGACTTAAAAATGAAATATTTTATTCAAAATTCGCCTTTTTTTATCAGTTCCACTCTATTTTATTTAATATTAAAATCTTTTTAGGTAGGAATAGCGAATATTACATTACATTCACTTTTTTTGCTTCAAAACTAATTTTTTTAACCGAACATTTATCTATTCTATTATTGGTTCAACTTTGCTGTTGTTGAAAGTTTAACTATTTTGTAGAATTTTTTTTTTATTTATTTTGTTTCTTTTTTAAAAACTGATATTTTTTATTTGATAATTACGTTCTTTGTTTAAAAAATCTTCCTTTTTCGTTCATTTTTTTGTTTAAAAATTTAATCTATTTGGTTGAAAAATTAATTTTTTTGTTCAAATCCTCTATTTTTGGTTAAAAATTGTTTTTCAAACGGAAAATTCAACTATTTAATTTTCGATTCAAACAGTTTTTTATTTGTAAAATTAATTTCTTTCGATAAAAATTGAAAACACTAAAAAATTTTATCATTAATGTGTCGACTGAAACATGAAGTGTTTTGTTTAAAATTCGCCCTTTTATCAATTAAACTCGATTTTATTTAATATTGAAATCTTTTTAGGTAGGAATAGCGAATACTACATTTTTCGTCGAAAATTCATCTTTTTTATTATTTTTTATTATTTTTTATTTTTATTATTTATTTATTTTTTTATTTCATTTTTGGTTCAACTTTACTGTTGTTGAAAGTTTAACAATTTTGTTGAAAATTCGTGTTTTTATAGTCGAAAATTTACCTTATTTAATTTAAACTTAATATATTTAGTTAAAAATTAATTTATTTTGTTCAAAATTCAACTGTTTCATTATTGTTTATGATTCGTCTTTAGTAGTTGAAAATTCTACTAGGAGCTATAAACTTTTATTAACAAATTGTATAAAAAAGATATTTTTCATTTATTAAATTTAAATTTTCAAAGAACTGGGACTCGAACAGATCGCGCATTCTGGTAAATTGTAATTTTTAATTAACTAATTTATTTAATTAATTTAAAATTAAAAAAAAATTTATTCATTATACCTCCTTAGGTGAATAATGAGAATCATTTTTTAAAAATTTGTCTTTTTCAGGAAATTAATACTCTAGTTTTAAAAATCACATTTTTTGTTAAAAATTCAGACATTTGGTTGAATCTTCAACTCTTTTGTTGAAAAGTAATTTTTTTGTTTAAAAATTCATCATTTTAGTTAAAAAATTCTCTTTTTTAATTGAAAATTAACTATTAAGTTGAATCTGGCACTCTTGGTTAAAAATTCACTTTGTTTGTTTAAAATTAAATTTTTATCTGAAAATATAACTACTATTATCTTGTTTTTAAATTAATATTTTTCATTGAAAATTGATCTTTTCTAATTGAAAATTCAATTATTTGTTTAAAAATTGATATTTTTGGTTAAACTCAACTGTTTCAGGTTTCAAATAAAAATATTTGTTGGTTAAAATATGAAATATTACAGGTTTTGTTGATATTTTATCATTGTTGGTTGATAAATAAAATACTTGGTTGTAAGTTGAACTACTTTGTGAATTTCTTTTGTTGAAATTTTATTTCAGTTGAAAGTTAAATTTTTTGTTAAAAATTTATATTTTTGGGTCAAAATTTACACTTTTGTTTCTAAAATTTACACTTTTGGTTAACAAACTTTTTTTAGTTATAAAATAATTTTTCTATCTGAAAATTTAACAATTTAATTTTCATTTGAAAATTTATTATTTATAAGCTAAGAATTCAATTAACCGGTAGAAAATTTATATACTTTGTTGATAATTCGTCTTTTTGTGTAAAAAAAATTTTCTTTGGCGTGTAAACTTCAGTTAAATAAATGTCAAATTTTTTGCTCAAAAAATAAAAAATAGTACTGTTCGAATCAAAAAAAGTAGTCGAAAATTTTTTTCTTGGTTTGGAATTCAATCCATTTTTTTTTAATTCAGTAAGAGAAGGTGTTTTTTGTTTGTTTTTTTCTTTCGTTTTGAAACTAAGAAGGTGCAACTTATATAGTTATTTTTTTTTATAAATAAAAATCCTATATCTATTAAAAAAATATGATATGTTTTATAGAAATCTTTAATTTATTTCTAATCTATAAGGAAATAGTTATGTCAAGATTTATAAGTGCAAAAGGTAGATAACATTTTGTACGTTGTAGTTTAACAATGTCATTTGCCGCAAGACAAACAATGTCTTTCATCATTCTTTTCATTTTACCATTTCCGATAATTAAAGTAGTTGTTATCTATTTAAAAATCTCATGAAGACAGATTATTATCAAACAGTGACATAATACATTGTATAAAATTATAAATTATAAAATTTATAAAATTATAATAAAACAGAAAATTAAACTATGTCTTAAAATTTACGTTTTTGCAAATACTGATCGTTCCTTAATTATTTTTTTAGTTAATATACCACGTTCTTCAGAATTTTAATTTATAAAAATAATTTATGATTCTTTATTAATTTTTGCAATCTTTAAAATAATTCTGTAAGAACTATTTAAACGGAAAATCTCACTTTTAGTATCGACATTTTTTAAAGTTCCGAAATTTTTGGCAGCCGCGGCAAATTGATTTATGAAAAAAAAAATAATTGAAATTGAAAACTCATATTTTTGTAAACCTTTTTGGAGAATAATTTTATATTTTAAATTAGAATTTTATTTTTAAATTTTGTTATGTATCACCTCCTAATTTTTTCGAATCCACAAAAAATGTAAATGTGTGATTTTTTAAATAAATAATATTTAGAGGCTTAGAGAGCATATTTCCTGTTAATTTTTTTTAAACTTAATTCAGAATCTTCAATATAAGGTTACATAAATTGTTTAAAAAATTTATTATTGTTCTTATCAATTTTCTCGCAGAATAGTCAGAAATTGCACGGTTATTTTCTGAATTTTGAACTTACTTTAAACTTTTCAGTTAAATCGAGGCAATAAACAATTAAATTCAATAAAAATAATAGTTTAAACATATTATCAATATTTATAAAAATATTCTTTTATAATAATCTAATAAAGTTGCAGTTTTTTCTAAAGACATTCTAATTTTTGTCCACTTTTCTATTAGAGTGTGGTAATAAATAATTTGATTTAATAAAACTAATTGTATAAAACTATAAACAGTATATTATTATTTTAATATTATTTTATTTGAATAAAGCTAAGAAGTTGCGTTTTTGTTAAATATATAAATTTTCTCTACTTTTGTCTTAAAGTAAGTTCGTAATTATTGCAAATGAACAAAATTATTTGTTTAAGTAATTTATTATTTTTTATTATCTTCTTCAATAATAATGCTGGATAGTTGCATTTTTTAAATGAAATTGTCCAGTTTTCTTCACTTTTCATCCGACTGAGCCAGGAAATAATTAATTCGAGTTAAGAAAAATAATTAAAAAAATGTATTGCTATTTCTAATAATATTCTTTTTGAATAATTATAGAAATATTCAGTTTTTTCTGGAATTTTCGACTTTTTATTTAAAGTGAGCTAATAATTATTGCAATTTAACCAAAATAATTTTTCAAGTAATTTATAATTGTTTAATACTCAGATTTTTTATTTTATTTCGAATTTTTTACTATAAATAAATAAAAAATTTATAACAAAGATAATCATTGTGTGAAAATTTTTTAAAATAATTTTTTGAGAGATAGAACCAGATAAGTCGAAAATAATCGAATACCTATCATTTAAAAAATTATTTTCTTTATGTTTATTTATTAATTGTTTATAACTTAAAATTCATAGAAATGCTAAATATTTCAGAAAAAAATCCAGAAACTACTATCATTGCTGTAAAAGAAGATATTTTCAGCAATAATGAATTATTTAAAAAATTATATTTTTTAATTGCATTAACTATTACCTCCCTTAATGAAAACTGGAAAAAGTTAAAAATCGCAGAAAAAACAAAAAATTCTATCATCACTAGACGAGAAGATAATTATAAATAATAATATTTTCTTTATAAATTATTTTTTAAATTTATTATTAATCAATAAATGACCCTTAGTAAAAGAAAATAGACAAGAAGTTGAATATCCTGGAATAAACCGCTACGTCTAATATTATGCATAGAGGATATAAGTAAAAATAAAAAATAATCATTTGAAGAATTATGTTTGTCAATCTCAAATTTTTATTACCTCACTCTTAATGAAAAGTAAATAAAAAATTAGAATTTTAGAAACAGCTACAACTTTCTAGCATTATTCTAAGAAAATCTTGACATAAATAATTATAAATTGTTTAAACATTTTATTGAAAATTTAACTATTTATTTGAAAATTAGTCTTTTTAGTTTGAAAATTTAACATTTTGGTAGAAAATTAAACTATTTTGTTGAAAATTATTATTTTTGTAGAATATGAATTTTTTGCTTAAAAATTAAACTTTTGAGTTTAGGATTTTGAAGTATTTTGTTTAAATTGGTATATTTTAAATTAAACCCACTTTTTTAAATTCAAAATTGAAACATTTTATATTTAAAATATCAACTATTACGTTTTGCGTTAAAAACAATATTTTTCGTTTTTTTTAAATTATGTTTTTAAGCTCAAAATTTAATTATTTTGTTGAACGTTCAACTTTATGGTTGAAAATTAACTTTATTTTTTAAACTGATATTTTTGCGTTGAAAAGTTCAACACATTTTAAGACAATTTTTTTCGAATTAAAAATTTATTTTTCTGTCTGAATATTAAAGTACACCACTTTTAGTTAAAACATGATCTTTGTTTATTGATATAAAAAAATTATTTTTAATATATAATTTTATAAGTTTGTTTCTAGGAAGTTGTAAGTTTTTAAAAAACGGGAGTAATAACTAAGTAAGTAAAAGAAAACATTTCTCTAAAAAGAAAAATTTATTTTTATTTATTTATTTTTATTATTTGCATGACAAAATATGAAAAATGATATACTTTCCTTATCCGTAAATTCCAAAAATTTCTAAAATGTTCTACTTGATTTTAACACTCGAATGTAAATATATCAACAACAAAATATTTTCATTTTAAATAAAAAAACGGAATTAAATATAAAGAGGAATTCTTAACAAAATAAATATATTTTTTCGAATTTTCAACCATGAGAAGTCATTTTCTATAAAAAAGGAAGGATTTTCAACCAAACAGTAAATTTTGAGTCTAAGAAACATCAATTTCTAACAAGAAATGGAATACTTTAATTTTGAATTTATAAAAACGAATTTTTTACAAAAAATATGAATTTAATAACCAAAAATATAAATTTTCAGAAAAAAAAATAAATTTTGACCAAGTTTTTGAATTTGAAGGTAGTAGTCGTGCCAAAAGTCAAGTATTTGAAAAATTAGGATTTTTCTAGGTTTTTATAAATCAAAATATTATAACTGATATAATTTCAAATAAAAAACAGTATTTTTTATGAAAAATGTTAAAATAAAAAAACATTCATATTAACAATGTTCTTTGCAATTCAATTTTTCTTTGACCGTCGCTTTTTTCCGGGCAAATATTCTCGACAACTTTACTCTTTTCCATTTTGAAAGTGAATTTCTCTATGGCTGAAATCGTTAGAACAATTTTTTTTAAGAAAACATTTTTTAATCATATATTTATATTTTAAGATTATTCAGTTATTTTAAAAATTGGAAGCAGTAGATTTGTAGAGAATATTTTCCATAAAAAAATAAGCAGTTGTTTATTAAAATGCAATGATTTTTCAAAAATTGGTAAAAAGCGACTGTCAGAAAAAATTCAGTTGTAAAAAACATGGTTAAAATTAAAGTTTTTAAATGAATTTTAACATTTTTCATCAAAACTGTTTTTTATTGGAAATGAGATCAGTTGTAATATTTTGATTCTTAGAATCATGGAAAAATATTTTTTGCAGATCTCATTATGAATTTTTGTCCTGAAAAAAAAAGAAATAAAAAAAATTATACTTCGTTTAAGACAGCATAGAAACATGTGTGCCCCAAATATGCACGTGCTTTAAGGTTTTTTTATGATTGTAAACAATATGATAAAATACTTTAATTAAAGTGGAATTTATCGCTTTATTATATTTAATTTAAAAAGTGCCTTTAAATCATTGTTAGAACTCCCCCCCCCCCCCCGCTTTTATATACTTTCGTTGGAGGAAAATCACAATCGCCCCCTTTCGAAAAATTTGCAAATATTTTGAAGGACAAATGAAATACCAAATAAAAATAATAAATAAGTGACAAAGTTATGAATTTGTTAATTTAAATTTTTAATTAATAAAAAAAGCCGCGCAACGGAGATTTTCCACAGTATTAGAGCGAAAGAAAAATTATGTTAAATTATTTCAGGCCAAAAGCGAAATCTCTGAAATAAAAACTAACAAAGTTATGCATTTTTTAATTTAAATTGTTTAAATAATTTAAAGTTTTTGTGAAATATCAAGTTGACGTTGAAAAATACGACTGACAAGATATTTGCAATCACACCTGCATTTTAAACGTAGCATATTTATTAAATAATAGCCGAAATGTAAATTTGTTTATAACATTTGTTTAAAAAATGACTAGTTATTACTTGGTAAATAACAGTTTCAAGCAACAAAAAGGAGCTAATTCTGCACAAAATACATTTATTAACTAAATTGTTCATAATAATATAAAAATATTGTCTAATCAAGTAATACTGCTAGAAAATATTTTTAGAGAGTTTTTTCACTGATACTGATTTATAAAGCGTTATTAAATTTTTTTATAAAACGGTGCTCATTCAAATTTTTTTCTTTTTTCTCTTATTTTTTTCGTATTTAAAAAATGCTGAAAAAATCTTGTTCAAAAATTCTTCTCGACCGATCTATAAAGAATTTTATTAGCTTTAATTTTTTTAAACATTTAAATTGTGGCCTGTAGACTGATTTTTTTTAAATTAAATATTAATGTGCAGAATTCCTGAAAATAAAACCAAAAATTCAACAACTAAATTTGGACAACCAATATAGAATGTTCCGATTCAAATTTCAAAAAGGATAATAATTTTTTTCTTTTTTTGACAAAAACAAAAAAGAGGAAAGAAAAATGAGAAGGCTTAAAACTAAATCCCCTTCCTTATTTTTTTAGTTCTTGCGTCTTTTTTATTTTTATTATTATAAAATCACAAGAAAACGACATTTTTAAAAAATAATGACCAAAGTTTCGGCACTAACAGATGATGTATGTTTCACTTTCCTCTTTTTTGTTTTTGTTCAGAAAAAAAATTTTGTCTTTTACTTTTTTTAGAAAAAATGGTTAACCTTTTTCAAATTTTAATAGGATTCATACATTTTTAATCCTAAACAATCCACTTATAAACAGGAATAATCCAATTCAATTATAAGTAATCCACTTGCGATAAGTCAATTCATTTTAAATCCCAGTTAATCCACGTTTAAGCCTGAGTAATTCAATTTACTTATACGTAATCCACTTTTAATCCTGGGTACTCAACTTGTAATCCCATTAATCTACTAGTAATGTGGTGAAATCACATTGTAATCAGTATTAAACTTTTTAATTGTGATTAGTCCACTTTTAATCCTAAGCAATCCACTTTCAGGCAGGACTAATCAAATTTAATCATAGGTAATCCACTTTAAATGAGGTAATTCATTTGTAATTCTCGAAAATCCTCTTTTAAGCTCGATTAATCCAATTTAATTATAAGTAATCCACTTGTAATCCGCGGTACTCCACTGGTAATCCTAATAATCTACATTTTTAATCCTAAACGATCCAGTGGAAGCAAAAGTAATCCAATTTAATAATAGGTAATCCACTCTCGATAAGGTAATTCATTTTAAATCCCGGACAATCCACTTGCAAGTCCGAGTAATCCAATTTAATGATAAGTAATCCACTTTTAGTCCTAAGTACTCCATTTTTAACTCTATTAATCTGCTTTTAATACGGTGCAATCAGTTTGTAATAAGTAATACACCATTTAACCGTGCTTGGTCCATTTTTAATCTTAAATAATCTGCTTATCAGCAGGAGTAACCCAATTTTATAATTCGTAATCCATTTGTAATGAGGTAATTCGTTTGAAGTACTCGATTATTCGCTTTTAATCCCAGGTGATGAAATTTAATTATACGTAATCTACTTGTAATCTTTGGAAATCCACTTGTAATCCTATTAATCCACTTGTAATGCGGTACAATTACTTTGTAATCAGTAAAAAGTTTATTTTGAACTTTCGTAATGCACAGTAAATAGACTCATGCAGTGTACACTTTCAGCTCATACCCTTTCAAGGCAAAAATAAGAAATAAAAAATAAAAATAAAATAACTGAAAAAATCAGAAATATTGTAGCAGGAAGAAACAGCAACTAAACCAGGATGCTCTGTGCGTGACCCCCGAGAATCAAATCAAATCTTTCTTTTTTGGACAAAAATAAAAAAGAAGAAAGAAAAATTTGAACGCTACCAACCAAATCCCCTTCCTTCTCTTTTTTATTTCTTTTTTCTATTTACATTCTCATCATAATGAGAAGGTATTGGTTTGGTGTGAAAAATGACTTTCGCGGATTACATTTAATTTCGACGCTTTGAGGCCCTGTGAGTCAGAAGAAACAGTTTTTACGTCGGTGTCTGTCTGTCTGTCGCCGTTGTCGTCGTTGTCGTCGTTGTCGTCGTTGTCGTTGTCGTCGTAGTCGTTGTCTTCGTCCGTATATCGCATAACTTTTGAAAGACTAGTCGGATGGAGTTGCATTTTGGCACACCGTGTCAGGGACCAAAAAGAAGAATCAAGTTCGTTAACCAGCTATTTTGGATAAAAACTCAAAAAGTTGGAGTATTTTGAA
>JAWWLR010000148.1:35228473-35239933 GCA_035041075.1 Acraspis erinacei | reverse complement strand
CACATGAAAAAAGCATCAAGGCTGTTTGGCGCTGATCGTACCGCGGCACTTGATCGCACTACTCAAGCATTCACTGTCGATAAGGTTGCACTCCTCTTGGCGGGAATTTTAAATTACAATAAAAATGCAACTTGTGTTTCTGTGTGTTTGTAATTGTTTATTGACATGTTTTACTTGGCCTCGGAATAGGAAAGCTGTGAAAAGTGATAAAAGGATGCCGCCGTGAACTCGCTGATAATAATTGATAATAATTTTTCAAGTAAAATAAATGATTTATTGAAATACTTATATATCTTGTTATGCTGTAACGTGCAAAACATATATGGAAATGGCGCATTACGTAGAATCGTATAAATCAGGTAAATATTGTAAAACAATTCTGGCTTTATAGACCACTAATATTAATCGCATAAATTTCTTATTGAAAATAACAATGTCTGCAGATTTTTTCAGACATTAACAAACCAGCGTCCTTTAAATATCGAGACATAGAATAGAAATTATTTTACACAGCAGACGTGGAATTTAGTCAAAACATTTTTGCAGGAAAAATTGATTGATTAATTGATTAATTAATTGATAAATTTGATCAATTTTGATAATTGAATCTCTCCGAGATAACTTTCTCGGTATATAAGAATAATGAATCTTTGCGAATAAGGACGTAGAAAATATATTTTTTAAAGTAATTTCTGGTAATGTAGTTATTTGTTTATTTGTTGCAAATTTTTCCTGCAAAAATTTGTTGACTAAATTTCACGTTTGCTGTTTAGAATAATTTCTATTTTATATCTCGATATTTAAAGGCTGATGGGTTGCTTAAGGCTGCAACAATCTGCAGATATTGCTATTTTTAATAAGAAATTTATGCGATTAATAAATTAATATTAATGGTCTATAAAGCCAGAATAATTTGTACAATACTTACCTGATTTATACGATTCTACGTAATGCGCCATTTCCATATGTGTTTTTCACGTTACAGCATAACAAGCTATTTAAATATTTCAATAAATCATTTCTTTTACTTGAAAACTTATTATCAATTATTATCAGTGAGTTCACGGCGGCATCCGTGTATATCTTTCCACAGATTTCCTATTCTGAGGCCAAGTAAGACATGTCAATAAACAATTACAAATATACACAACACAAGTCGCATTTTTATTGTAATTTAAAATTCCCGCCAAGAAGAGTGCAACTTTATCGGCAGTACATGCTTGGGTAGTACGATTAAGTACCGCTATACGAACAGCGCCAAACAGCCTTGGTGCTTTTTTCATATATTTTGCTTAACCACTTTACTCTCATTTTTTAGCAATTACTCGATTATGATAAAAAATATAGACAGCAAGCGAAGTTTTGAGTGTCTCATAGATTTCGCCATTTTTGTACGCCTTGTTCTAAAAGCCATAATATAGTAACTATAATTTTTCACTTTTGAAACTTAACCTCCTAAATACTTCTAGTTTTTCTTCCAGCTATTACAAATATAAATAATTCCTTACAGAACTTCTACATAACAACTTAATAACAATAATTTTCTTCTTCTTTTAAATTTATTCTATTATAATTAAAATTTCAATAATCGACTCCAAAAATGACATGGAATTTCTTTTTTAATTTCTAAGTTTTTATTACTGTTTTTTAATTTTTATCTCATTCTAAGTTTAATAAGTTTACTTTATTTTTCAACTTTTTCTAGAATCTAAATTGTTACCAATAATTTGCCCTGATGAGGAAAACAGTGAGTTTTCGAAACGTTGCGAATTTTTTTCATAAATCTCGTCCGATAGTTATAAGGACCATCTTTTGTTGTTCTTTTTATTCTGAAAAGATCGTTTTTGGCACCTCCAGGTAAAAATTAACAAATTTCGGTTTTCGTCAATTTTTGAAATATTATATTCAAACGTAAGAAAAAATGAGAAAAAACGTTTCCCCATACACAAAAAATTTATTCGATTGAAAAATTTACTTGGCTAAGAATTCATCTCTTTTCGTAGAAATTTGATCTTGGTTGGTTAAATGGTTAAACATGCTAAAGTTTTTTTTTCAAAATTTACTATTTTTTATTTTAAATTTAAATCTTTTTGTTAAAATCGCAAATATTATACTTTTCTTTGCAAATTCATCGCTTTGGTAAATTTACTTTTAATTTAAAATTAAAATACTTTTTTTCTTTGAAATATCACCTATAATATTTTTCGTTAGTAATTTTTTTATTGAAAATTTAAATACTTGGTTCGAAGTTATACACGTATGTTAAAAATTAATTTAAAAAAAATACTTATCAGTCATTTTTTAAATTACAATTGTTGAAAATTCATCTCTTTCATTCTGTTGTATATTCAATTTTGTAGGATAACAAATTCAACCCTCTTGATTAAAAATTTATATTTATTGTTAAAAAATTGCTTGATTGAAAATTAAAAATTCCACTGAGAAAGTAGTCCTTTTGGCTTGAATATTAAACAATTTTTTTAATGCAACTGTTTGTGGTTGAAGGTTAATGTTTTTTTATTTTTTGTTGAAAATTCGACCATTTGGTTGAAAAGTCATTTTCCTTGGTGAAAAAATGTTTTTCCTTTTCTTAGGTTTGAAAATTTATTTTTCATAGACCCTGTGTAAGCGAATTTTTACCCATCTTCTGTAAAAATGGCTCCTGTTTCATTATCTGTAAAAAATAGTAAAACAAAAATATTTCATGCTTTAAAATATGTAGGAATTTCTTTAGTTTATTCAAAAGAACATCATAAAATAAAAATATTAAAACAAAAAACTGTTTTTTTAAACTTTAAGTACAAAATCAGAAGATAACATTTTTCATCTATATTGAAATATTATATTTAAGCGAAAACATTTTTTTCTTTGTTTTTTCTTCATGTAAGGTTAGCTTGCAAAAATTTTACCCCAAAAAATATAAAATAAAGTGAATACCTTCTTATTGAGATGAGAAAGTAAATTTGTTTTCTATACATAAAAAATGTAAAAAATATAAGTTAAAATTTTTTTTATCGACTTGCTCCATAATCAGAATGATTTTTTTTTAATCTATTCGTAAATCCAAAAAAATAGTACTATCATCAATTATCTGATCCTTTTATTTTTCGTTGAACATCATTTACTAAATTTTTTATTGAAAATTCAACCACCTGGTTGGAAATTAAACTACTTTGTTGGAAATTAACTTTTGGTTAAAGATTCATCTGTTTGGTTGCAAATTTAACTACTTTTTTTAAAATTCGTTTTATTTTTGGTTGAAAAAAAGTTTTTCATTTAAAAATTTAACTAGTGCATTTTTTTCAATAAGTCGCTTTTATTTTAAAATACAATAATTTGGTCAAAAATTTATTTATTTCGTTGTAAATTCGTCTCTTAATGTAAAAATCCATTTTCTTGAAAGAAAATTCGACTAACTGGTTGAAAGTTGAATTAATGTATTAAAAACTCATTTTATCAAATAAAGATTCATCTCTTTGGTTCAAAATTTAAATCTCTTTTTTTTAATTTGTTTTTTAAAATTAAAAATTAATGTTTTAAACTGCCAAAATTCACAATTCCATTTTGGCTAACAATCGATCGTTTTTAGTTGAAAATTAAAATATTTTAAAAAAATAAACATTTTGGTAAAAAATTCGTATTTTCTGGTAGAAAGTGCAACTGTTTTGGGAAAAAATTCACTTTTTTATTTAAAAAATCACCAATTTATTTTATTTTCGTCCCTCCCTTAAAATGCGTATAATTAATATTAAGTAAAAATATCAACTTTAACTTTGTAATTATTTTTCATTAATATCAACTTTATACATCAACTAATACCTTTTTCTTGACGAATTAAGTTTTTTTAATACATTTTAACTGTATTTTTTATTCAAAATGCATTTTTTCGTTAAATATGCTGTATAATTTTAGATAAAAATTTAACTATTTTGTTGAAAATTTAATTATTTTGCTAAAGATTTACCTTTTTTCATTCATATTTCTAGTCCAAAATTAATCATTTTTAGTTAAAAATTCAACTATTTGTATTTTGTAGTAAATTCAGCTTTTTGGAATAAAAAATTATCTTCTTGATTGATCATTAAACCAATTAATTAAAAAAAGAACTAACTTATTAAATTTTAATTTTTTTAGTTGAAGATATGCCCCTTTGGTCAAAAAATTCTTGTTGTTTTCGTTCAATACGGAATCTTTATTAGTTATAAATTCAAATGATTAATTAACAATAACCCTTTATGTGGAAAATTCATATGTTTAAATTAAAATTTCAACTTTTCTGTATGGAAAATAAATTACTTAATCTACAAATTTATCTATTCCACTTTTTATTGAGAGTCGATCGTTTTTAGTTTAAAATTGAACTCTTTGGTTAAAAATAATTAACTTTTTTTATGATTCATAATTTCAGTTGAAATTTTAACTGTTTTTTGGAAAATTCATTTTTTTGGTTAAAGGTTAACTATTTTGTTATTGCTTCTTTTTTTTTTGTTAAGAATTAACTTTTGTAGGTGAAAATTTAACTTTCCCATTTTTAGTTAAAAACTAATATTTTAACTTTAAAATTAAACTACTTTGTAAGAATTGTGTTAGGTGGAAAATTCATCGTTGAAGTTCAAAATTCAACTATTTGGTTGTAAACTAATTTTTTTTGTTGATAATTTAATGGTTCTGTACAAAATTCATCGTTTTGATTTAAAAATTCAATAATCTACTAGAAAATTGAACTGTTTAATTGAAAAATAACAATTTAATTACAAATTCACTTTTTGGTTCGAAATTATCTTTTATGATAAAAATTCAGATTTTTTTATTTATCTTTTTTGCTGAGAATTCGTATTTTTCAGTCGAATTAAAATATTTTTTTTATTTGAAATTTTTTCGGATTTAGTATGAAACCTTGTGATTTTCCTCGAGAATTCATGTTCCCGTTTGATTTTTTTTTAAATTTAACTTAAAATATTTGTTTGTTTGAAATATTAATATTCATATTTTTCATTGCGGGGTAATCTTTTCTTATTAAAAATTTAAATACTTGATTAAAGCTTGAAATTCTTTGTTAAAAGGCATTTCTTTCAAGATTCATTGTTACAGATGAAAATTCAACTATTGTGTTTAAAATTAAATTATTCTCTTAAAAATCTATATTTTTTTCGTCGCAAATTTGACTGTTTGTTCGAGCATTCGTCTTTTTCATGAAATTTCATTTTTCTAGGTTAAAAATTGATCTTCGTAGGTTCTAATTTCAAGAATTTAGATTAAAAGTCCTCTTTTTTTTCTAAAATCTAAGAGCTTTGTTTAAAATCCGTCTTTTTGAATAGAAAATTTGGCCACGTTAATTGAATATTCATATTTTTATAGGCAAGTTCTTGGCTAAAAATTCAACTGTCTTCTAAAATCTGTGCCTCATTGTTTTGAAAATTCAACTATATTTTTTAGATTGCAGCTGTTTTTTATTGAAGTTTAATTTTTTTGAAAATTAGAGCATTAGGTTGAAGATTTATCTACATGGGTTGAAAATTCAACTATTTGTTAAATGTAAAAATTAATTGTTATGTTTGATTAAAATTGAACTATTTGGTAGACAATTTATTTTTGTGGGTTTAAAAGTCAACTGGTTTCTAAAACTTATTTTCGTTGTTGGAATTTTGGGAATTGTTGGCGCAAATGTTATTTATTTAATTGTTTAAATACAAATATTTAAAAATATTTTTATATGAAAAAGTCATGTACAGGATCCTTGGAGGATCTTGCAGATGTATGATTAACTGTACAAGGAATTTTGATAGTTCCTGTGCAGAAATTTGGCGAAGAACACTGTACATGATCCTGCAAAGAAATTTGCACCGAAAAATAAACCTTTTAAAGATTCTATACAAGTTCTTTTGTAAAATAAATTGCAGCGCGCGATTATTTACAGAATCACGTATAGGGTCCTTTACAGAAACACGTATAGGGTCCGTTAGAGGAAGCCATTGCAAAATCTCATGTCACTTACAGCTATTTAAATTCAATTCACGTCATTGGCGAACTCTCTGGGATTAGTTCCTATGCAGCTTCAGGTACAGGATCCTGAGCAAGATCCCGTATATGAACCCACACCCTAACTCACTATGTAAATGAACATGTGCAAGATCATTAAAAGGTTAGGTTGCATACGGGTTCCTTTGGAGGATCATGTACAGTTTCCTTTGCCAAACTCCTGCACAGGAACCGTGAAGATTACCTGTACAGGTTTTTGTGCAGCGACTTTTGCAGGATCCTACGACGTTGCTGTGTTGGATTCTCCGAGATACCGGTGCAGGATCCTCCGAGATACGGGTGCAGGATCCTCTGAGGTTTTGCGCAGGATCCTCCGAGTTTCCTGTACAGGATCCGCTAAGGTACCTGCGCAGGATCTCCCGAGGTTTCTATGCAGGATCCTCCGAAGTTCCTATGCAGGATTCTCCGAGGTTCAGGGGCAGGATCCTCCGGGGTACCTGTGCAGGCTCCTCCGGGGTACCTGTGCAGGCTCCCCCGGGGTACCTGTGCAGGCTCCCCCGGGGTACCTGTGCAGGCTCCTCCGAAGTTCCTCTACAGAAATTGTCAGCTAAAGGATGTAGAATAAAATACCATTATCGCGTGTTCTACAAAAACCCTTATATTTATTTTAAGTGAATCAAGCTAATAACGTCCTTAACTGGGGTGCCATTTACTCTTTAAAATTGTATGAAAAAAAGGTTGAAATTAATTTTATGAAACAGGGTGGTAAGTAGCTGTTCTTCCGTGCCGTGAAACGCTTGTATGCAACGCATCAAGTATTACAGATTAAATTAACTAGACGGAGGAAAATTGAAAAATCCGTTAAAGCGAAGCGGGGGCGGAGAAGGCAGTCGAAAAAAGAAGGGTAGAAAAAGCCTGCCGCAGCGCGCAGCGAAAACTCGTTTAGCAAGATGAAAGAGCTGCTAACGACTTATTTTCGATAAGGAAAAGTTAAGGCTTTTTCTAGACTTTTTCCCTCTATTTCTAAACGTTTTCCACATACTGCAATTACTATAGTATTGCGAATTTACCCCATAAGTAATTCCAGCAAAGGGGCTCTTCAAAAAGAGCGTCACGCTGTTTTGAAAACTTTTTCCACCCCTGCCCTTTTTCGTTGCAGATCATCACGAAAAATCCATTTTTAATAAAAAAAATTTCTTTGAGTCCATTTGAAAAACGTCTAAAATCCAGAATCTTTTATTTCCAAGAACGAAAGAGTTGAATCCTCAACTAAAACAGATTAATTTTCAAACAAACAGTGATACTGTTAATCAAAAAATTAATTTTCTAACAAAACTGACGAATTTTTGACAAAATAAATAAATTTTCACTAAAAAAGAAACGTATTTTAAAAAATTATAAATCTTCGACTAAAGAAATTAATGCCCAACAAAGTAGTTCATCTTTCAACCAAATATGTAATTGATTTTTCTATAAGATTTTTTAGTTAAACTTTCTACACGAAAGTTATTTTTAACCGGAAAGAAATTAATTTATCACAAGATATTTCAAGGAATTTCTAACAAAATATTTCTAAAATTACCATTTATAAGAAAAAATATGAAATTTCTACAAAAATAAATAAATTTTTAAACCAGAAGGACAAATATTTAAAAAATGGCTGTATTTTTAATCACACAAAAGTTTTTAGTCAAGAAAGGACACAATTTCAATAGAATTTTTGAAATTTTAATTAATTGCTAATTCATAATTATTAGTTTTTTAAAATAATTGATTAAATTTGTAAATTTTTTAAGTAGGAGATATAAATTCTTAACGAAAACTGTAATAGTTGATAATTCAAATAAAAAATATTTCAAATTTTAAATAAAAAGTAGTTGTAATAAAACAAAATAATTTTACAAAAGAGAGTTGAATTTTTAAAAGAAGAAAGATTCTTTAGTGACGAGAGAGAGAAAAATTGACCAACTTGTGAAAGTTTTAAGCCAAAAAGGTAAATTTTCTACAACAACGTTGAATTTTTTTCTAAAATAGCTTATCAACAACAATAGATTATCAACAAAAAACAGTTTCCAAATGATTGAATCTTGAAAGAAATGATTAAATTTTTTACTAAATATTAAGATTTGTAATAAAAAAAGTTGAATGCTCGACCAAAAATATTTTGATTATTAACCAAAGGGATGCATTTTCAAAAAAGATATTGACTCTTTAACTGGACCCGATAAATTTTCAGTTAATAAAATTTATTTTGAAAAAAATGAATTGTTAACAAAACAGTTAAATTTTAAACTAAAATAATGAAGTTTTAATTAATTAATTTAGGTTTAACAAAAAATGAGAAAGATGAATTTTCGCGTAAAATCAATTAGTTTCCAGCCAAAGATGTTTTAGTAAATTTTTTTACTCAAGTAAATTTATTTTCAACTAAAATTGAGAAAATAAATTTAAGTAGGAGGAGGCAAACCTCTCCTTTCGGACATTCATAAAAAACGACATTCTTTTGTTGATAATTTGTATTATTATTGTTAAAATTATTCATAAAATAAGCAATTAATTAAAAATTTATTTGTTTGGAAAACGAAATCCACGTATTATTTATTCTAGACAGCTTTTGTTAAATTTTGCCAAAGGAACGAAGTGTTTATAGCGCGAAATGGGTAATATATGCATTTTTTATTACACTTTGTTTCTAAAATTAACAATTACTTTGGAGAAGGTCTCCAAATATTTTAAATCATAAAGTAGCACTTTCACTCATTAATTTTTTATTATAAAAATAAACGAATTTTTTAAAATGTTGTATCCTCCTTGACATATTTTTTAAGAAGCATTTTGACTCATTTCACGATTTTTTACATTAATATAAATATTTGCAAAAAAGGGATTTTTTAACAAAAACAATGTCAACCTTCTTGTTAAAAACAGACACAATGCCCAAGTCTCAAATTGAGCTCGAAAACCAAATCAAAACCTTTCTCAATGGGTACTATTCATTGTTAAGACAATGTAATTGTTGAATGTAACGTTTTGTTATCCAAAGTTTATGAAAGATAAAAAACTAATATAAACAAAAATAAAAAATCTGCTTTCACAAATCTCTGTAAAATTTAGTAAAATTCAATTTTTGGAAAAACATTTTCAAATTAGATCAGAATATTAAGCTCTAGACTTACTTGTCCAGAAAATTTGTTTGCCCCACTGCTCTCGCATAATTACTTATTTCTAGGACAGCCTCAAATCAGGCGAAATAATTCATTTCTGTTTTGTACGAAAATGCAATCCACAAAATGTGTCGACAAAAGTAAACGTCATTAGGAAGGAAGAATAGAAAAAATTCATTGTATGGAAAAAAAGAAAAAATGTAAAGGTTTAGAAAGACACAAGGGATAACAGTTGCGAAACACAACTCAATTGCCATGTGAAAACGATGTGAAATGAGATTGATGTAATTTGGTTAGACGCCCTTGGAACTCCCATTGAAAATTTGCCCTAAAATGGTCTCGTTTACGAGTGTGTGTGTGAGTGTAACTGGTGTTTTGTGATAAACGAGTCCACAGGGTTGATTCTAATGACTTATGAAGTCAAGCCAAATGACCGACCTTGTACTCCTCCCCCGACACGAACCATCCCCATGTAACCACCCCGTGAGCAGTACTTGGAGTAACTCGGCAAATCCAATAATCTCACCCTAGCAGGAACAATTGTTCTTTCATTAGATTATGCTCTAAGACGAGATGCGTGCGTGATGTAATGGCGCGAGTAAATGTTTTCAAACACTAGCTGTTTATCATTCATGTGGTCACAAGGGACTGATGTCAATAAATTTGTACATGCTTTACGTAACAAGTACAGCATGATTCTTCTAGTCAGAGAAGTGCTTTGTAATCTTGTTTTGTTTTACAATTATCTGGTTTCATCTATTTTATCATAAACACACTTTATTGTTCCGGCAAGGAAACAGTTTTAAGAAAACGAAAATTTTATACTTGTTCAGTATGTCAATTTGACACATTGGTTGTCAGAGATTTTTTTGGTTTCATGTTTAAATAGGAGAGTTGGAACGTATACTATGTTGATATGGGGATGCTATGTTGGTGACATCTTCATTTATGTTCCTGATCATTAAATTGATGGTATTGTTACTAGATTCAAAAATTACCATCCGAAAATTAATTTTACGACTGGAGTTGAAAAAGATACTCATATAATTTTTTTAAATCTTACTATCATCAGAAAGGATGGTATCATCGCAAATTGATTTATGAAACCCACGTAGTCTGGCAGATGTTTAAATTTTCTCTCGTACTCTGACCGTGCACAAAGTCAGATATCTGAAAAAATAGTTTTTCTATGATTTTAAAAATCAAGATATTATTATTGATGTAATGTCAAAGAAATAACATTATTTTTTATGGAAAAAGTTAAAATTCGCAACAACAAAAAACATTCCTTTTAACCAGGTATTTTGTAATTGAATTATTTTTGACGTAGCTTTTTATCAAATTTTGAAAAATGATTGCATTTTAATAAATGACGATTTATATTTCCGGAACAGATTCTCTTCTACTGTTTCAAATTTTAAAAATAAATAAATAATCCTAAGATATAATTATTCATTCAAAAAATGTAATCATTTTTCAAAATTATTTGTCTGATAACGCTTCACTGAATTTTGCTTATTCCATTTACTTTCAACTCCTGCACCCTCATCACATAAACCACTGCTAAACATTTTCCTTGACTGATTTTTTTAGGATGCAAGTCGATAAAATGACTTATAGCTTGAAATCATGTTTTAATTAATATATTCGTCATTAATCCGCGTGTTGACATATTCGACAGGTAATTTTTAAGGTTATGTTAATAACCAACAATTAAGCTAGAACGGGTTTAGCTGCAATGAAAATACAAATTTTTCACGAAATGTTTTTGCAAGAAAGTTTCCTTTATTATTTTGCTTCGTTTTATAAAATGTTATATACGTTATAAAAACAATCATTTATTTATTTATTATGTTTAAAAACAATCCACACGTGCTAACTTAAGTAAATTTCAAATTTCTATCCACTGCGAATTTCAGGCTTTGGCCGCCGTGGGCGCTGCCTGTCATAACCGATAAATATCAAGGTCATCTCCGTACCCAATACGTTAACTCACCGCTCTCTCGGTTTCTCCAATATAGACTTAGCCGCAAGAAGAAGCGATTTTATATACTCCTGGCTCACTGAAGGGTGCATATTTGTCTTTAGGTTATTTAGTAGTTGTCCTCTTCTCGCAGGTGTTTTAAATATGGTTTGGATGTTGTGTTTTTTCATTATTCTTCTTATTTGTACTGTAACACCTTTTGGATGTACGGTAGGAAAGTGGTCGTTTTTCTCTCTCTGTCTTTAGTAGGATGTGTTGTTTTTTAAAAATATTTTCTTAGTCCTTTATCAATTTGCTTGTTTGTGTAATCGTTCTATATTAGGATTTGTTTAA
>JAWWLR010000148.1:35208485-35219459 GCA_035041075.1 Acraspis erinacei | reverse complement strand
CTTGTAATACAGTGTAATCCACTTGAGGTCCAGATAAATCCACTTGAAAATAAGAGAAGTCCAATTAATCCACTTGTAATCCTGTTATGATGATTCGGATTAATCCAGCTTTGTCGCTTGAAATATAGATCAATCTACTTGTAATCCATAGTAATAAAGTTATAATTCAGTTTAATCCACTTGTAATATAGTTTAATACACTTGTGATCCAGGTTCAACCAATTTTATTTCAGAGTAATTCACGTGTAATTTAGAGAAATCCACTTAATCCACTTGCAATCCAAATCTGATGATGTGGACTAATTCAGGTAATCCACTTGTAATCCAGAGAAGTCTAATTAATCTATTTGTAATTCAAGTCTGATAATTCAGATTAATTCAGGTATGGCGCTTGAAATATAGATCAATCAACTTGTAATCCGTGTTAATAAAGTTATAATTCAATTTAATCACTTGTAATACAGTTTAATCCACTTGCAATCCAGATCTGATGATGTGGAGTAATTCAGATATTCCACTTGTAATTCAGAGAAGTCCAATTAATCTACTTGTAATTCAGTCCTGATGACTTGGATTAATCCATTTATGTCGCTTGAAATATAGTTCAATCCACTTGCAATCCATGTTAATAAAGTTATAATCCAGTTTAATTTTTGATCCGCATTCATCCACTTGTAATTCAGGTAATCCACTTATAATTTAGGTTATGTTTAATTTCAGAGATAACTCCCATTCTTTCCACTTGTAATCAATTTCTCAAGATTCGGAGAAATTAGATAATCCGATTGTAATATAGATTAATCCTCTTGTAGTCAATGATAATCAACTTATAATCTACAGTAATCCACTTGTAATACAAGTTAATGCATTTTAATCTATTTTTTCCATTTAATATACATAGTAATCTACTTGTAATCCAGTGTAATTTACTTGTAACCCATCGTAATCTAGTTATAATCCAGAGTGATCCATTTGTAATACAGAGTAATGCACTTGTGACCCAGAGTATCCATTTCTGAAGATCGGAATCATTGAGGTAATCCACTTGTAATATAGATTAATCCAATTGTAATCCTTGATAATCTAGATATAATCTATAGCAATCGACTGGTTACAAAGGATAATTTACTTGTAATCTACGGTAATACAGTTATAATTTAGAGTAATCCACTTGTAATCCAATGCAATGCATGGTAATCAAGTTATAATCCAAGGAAATCCACTTGTAATATAGAGTAATCCACCTTTAATACAGAGTAATCCAATTATAATCCAGAATAATTTGCTTGTGAGACAGATTCATCCAATTTTAATCAGAGAAATCCAATTAATCTGGGGTGTATTCCAGTTCTGAAGATTCGGAGTAATTCAGGCAATCCATTCGTAATATAAAGTAATCCACCTGAATTGCATGATAATATAGTTATAATCCACACTGTTTCACTTATAATACAGAGTAATCTATTTATATTCCATTTTAATCCAGTTATATTTCAGAGTAATCCATTTGTAATTCAGTTTAGTCCATAATAATCGAGTTATAATCTTAAGGTATCTACTTATAACACAGAGTAATCCAGATATAATCCACAGTAATCCACTTGTGATCCAGATTCATCCTCTTGTAATTCAGAAAAATCGAATAAATCCACTTGTAATCCAGTTCTCAAGATTCTTAGTAATTCAGCTGATCCACTGTAATATAGAGTAATCCACTTGTAATTAATGTAAATCCAATTATAATTCACAGTAATCCACTTGTAACACAGGGTAATTTCTTTTGTAATGTATAGTAATCTAGTTATAATTTTGAGTAATCCATTGTAATGCATGGCAATTAACTTATAATTTAGAGTAATTGACTTGTAATACAGAGTAATTTATCTTTAATACAGAATGATTCAACTCTAGTCGAGAGTAATTAACTCACTATCCACATTAATCCACTTGTAATTAAAAGAAATTCAATTAGTCAACTTTTAATCCAGCTCTGATGATTCAGAGTAATTAAGGTAATCCTCTTGAAATTTAGTGCAATACATTAGTAATACATGGTAATAACGTTATAATCCACAGTAATCCACTTGTAATTCACTTGTAATACAGTGTAATCCACTTGAGGTCCAGATAAATCCACTTGAAAATAAGAGAAGTCCAATTAATCCACTTGTGATCCTGTTCTGATGATTCGGATTATTCCAGGTATGTCACTTGAAATATAGGTCAATCCACTTGTAATCCATGGTAATAAAGTTATAATCCAATTTATTCCACTTGTAATACAGCGTAATCCACTTGTGATCCAGATTCAACCAATTGTATTTCAGAGTAATCCACGTGTAATTTAGAGAAATCCAATGAATCCACTTGTAATCCAGTTCTGATATTGTCCATATTAATCCAGGTACGACGCTTAAAATATAGGTCAATCCACTTGTAATCAATGGAAATAAAGTTATAATTCTGTTTAATCACTTGTAATACAGTTTAATCCACCTGTAATCCAGTTCTGATGAAGTGGAGTAATTCAGGTAATCCACTTGTAATTCAGAGAAGTCCAATTAATCTACTTGTAATTCAGTTCTGATGACTCTGATTATTCCAGGTATGCCGCTTGAAATATATTTTAATCAACTTGTAATCCATCGTAATCTAATTATAATCCAGGGTAATCCACTTGTGCTTCAGAGAAATCAAGATTAACAACTTGTATATCAGTTCTGATGATTCGAAGTAATTAAGGTAATCCACTTGTAATTCAGGTAATTAGAATTAATTTAAATATTCCAAGTAATGACCTTGTAATCTAAAGTAATCCAGGGTATTCACAATATTTTTAATCCAGTGTAATCTACTTTTAATTCAGATAAATTTTCTTCTGAATCATGATAATCTATTTATAATCTACAGTAAGCCTCTTGTAATAAAGGGTAATCCATTTGTAATCTATTGTAATGCATGTTATAAGTCAGATTAATCCACTTTTAATCCAGTGCCATGCATGGTAATCAAGTTATCATTCAGAGTAATCCACTTGTAACTCATGACCATAGAGTTATAATCCAGAGTAATCCACTTGTAATCCATGGCAATACAGTCATAATGCAGAGTAATAAAATTATAACCAAGAGTAATCCACTTGTGATCCAGATTCGTTCACTTCTAATTCAGAGAAATACAAGAAATACAATTGTAATTTAGTTCTCATCAGGAGTAATTGAAGTACTTCAGAGTATTTGACTTGAAAGTCGGAGTAGTGCACTAGTAATACGAGTTAATATAATTGCCATTAAGTTCATAGTTTGTAGTTTATAGTAATACACTTTTAACCCAGTATCATCAACTTGTAATCCATAGTAATCTACTTGTAATCTAGAGTAATCCAATTGTAATTCAGAGAAATCCAATTAATCCACTTGTAATTCAGTTCTGATGATTCGGAGTAATTCTGTTAACCAACTTGTAATGCAGGTAATTCAAAGTAATTTAATTAATCCATGTAATGACCGTGAAATTTAAAGTAATTTTCGTAATGAGGAGTAATTAAGCTGTTCCACGTAATCCAGTTGTAAATTAGTTCTCAGTAGAAGTAATCCAAGTATTTCAGAGTATTCCAATTGTAAATCACAGTAGATGACTAGTAATTTAAAGTAATATAATTGCAATTAAGTTCTAATCTAGTAATCCTCTTGTAATCCACAGTAATGCACTTGTAATCCAGCTTAATCCACTTGTAATATAGAGTAATCCAATTGTAGTTCAGAGTAATTCAAGTAATCTAATGGTGACTTAGTTCTCTTCATGAGTAATCAAAGTATCTCAGAGTAATCCACTTGTATATCGATGTAATCCACTAGTAATTCGAAGTATTATACTTGCAATTCAGTTCTAATGTAGTAATCCACTTGCAATCCAGAATAATGCGCTTGCCATTCAGTAAATTTTGAGTAGGTCAGATAATCCAATTAATTCCCTTGTAATCCAGTTTTACTTACTTGTAATCCGCTATCATCCACTTATAATCTAAACAATTCGGAGTAATAATTTAGGTAATTCAAGTAATCTTATTGTAATCTACAGAAATCTACCTATTATCCAGAATAATCCACTTGTAATCCATTTAATCCACAATAATTTATGTAATCTAAGTAATTGCCTTGTCACTCTACTCTAGGTATTTAGAAGTAATTCTTTTCTGTTAAAAATAAATTGTAATTATTCAATATTTAACTAATCAATTTTTGGTTTGAAATTTATTTCCGTTGAAAAATAATTTTTTTACTAAAATTTTTAGCAAAAATTTGTAGTTGAAAATTTACTTAATTTGTTTAATCTCCTCTTTTTTTGCTAGTAAAGTAAGATTCTGGATTGAAAATTCACCTTTTTTGTTGACAAATGAACTATTTTGTTCAAAATTCAATTATTTTTTCAAGCATTCTTTTTTGATAAATTTATCCCTTTTAGTTGAAAATTCAACTAGACTGTGAAAAATTCATTCCATTGGTTGTAAATTTAACTATTGTGTTTAAAGATCGTTGTTGTTTTGTTGATTTTTTTTAAACTGAGATATTTACTATTCCAATTGAAGATTTCTAATTTTTGTTTAAAATTCATCTTTGTAATAGAAAATTTAACTAGTTTGTTGAAAATTCATTTCTTTTGATTGAAAAATAATTTTTCTGCTGAAAATTCAACTATTTCATTTTTATTTAAAAAGTTGTCTTTTTTATTTTAAATTTATTATTTGAATTTTTTTAGTTAAATATTTAAACATTTTATTTTTGTTCAAGCTTCATCTTTCTTAGTTTAAAATGCATGCATTTTGTTGAAATTTCATTTTTTTTTTTTTGTGAAACATTAAGATTTCTACTTGAAAATTCAGCTTTTTGGTTGAAAATTCTGTTTTTCGTCTGTTAAAAACTGATTTCTTGTTGAAAGGCTCTCTGCTTTAAAAACTTCAGTTTTAAATTATTTAGTTTTTAACATTTCATCTATATTAACCCTCAAACCGCACACTGGTGCGAATTCGCACCGAATCAATTTTAAATTTCAAATTAAATGCAATAAAAATAGAATATTTTAGTTTTTAGTTTTTTTTTTAATATTATGAATTTAATAATTTAAAATTATATAAAAATTTAAAATAGTTGATGAAGTTTTAAACGGACTAAGGCTTTTGAATTGAAACATTTCAATTTTCAACGCTAAAATCAGTAAACTGTTTAATTTTGAAAAGTTTCAGAATCGTCTTAAAGGATCAATAATATTTTAATTTTTAATAGCTAAACTCAAGTACAAATAAAAAAGTTATTAATTACATCTTATTTGCAGTTGGTCGACTGCAAAAATTGTTTATCCAAAAATTTCAAATTCAATTGATTCGATAGATATTTCTTTTAAAAATTTGTAAAATTTCAATAAATATTTGGGATTTTTATTTGACTTTTAAAAAATATCAATTTTACCGCTTTTTTTAATTTTCTAATTTCGCCGACAAATGTTTTACCAGTAAATCTTGAAAAATTTACAAAGAAAGTTGGCATAAGTTATGCTTCGGATAATCAATCATTTTTAAAACCTCAAAATTTTCTTGAACATTTATGGATGAATTTTTGGAAAAATGGTTTGTTATGAAATTAATGGTGAATAAAAAGATCAATGCACCCATTTCCGGTATGAAACGCTGACCAACCCGAAAATTGTGAATGTAATGAATCTGAATAATAATCTGAAGAACAATGATGGTCTGAAAAATCTTGTGATTTTTCAAATGAAAAATACCAATTTTCCCCGTTCACACCGAAAATTTTAATTCTTTAAGCAAATTCATTTTAATTCAGGAATAAAATTCTTTTGAATAATCCCTGTTAAAATAAAGAATTTTAATTCTTTTCAAAAATTGTCCATTTCAATTAAGAATTATCATTTTTTGTAAAATTCCCTGTTCAAATTCATAATTTAAATTTTTTGAAACTATCGGGTCTCAACTTGAATTAGAATTCATTCTTTTAAATAATTTTGTTTTCCCTTCGGAATCTATTTAAATTTTAAATTTCCTGTTCCAACACTAATTATAATTCTTTGGGACAATGCCACACTGATAAAAAGGTTTGGAATTCTATAACATTTCTACATTATAAGCGTGAGGCAAAATTGCAAACATGGTATCAATAGAACCGAATTAATAGAATTCAAGGAATTCATGGAATTTGCCGAATTCAAGGAATTCACAAAAGTCAATGAATTCCCGGAATTCACCGACGTCAATGAATTCCTGGAATTCACGAAATTCACTGAATTTACGAAAATGAAGGAATTTACGAAATCTATGGAATTCGCAGAATTCATGAAATTTACAGAAGTCATGGATTTCGCAGTATTCATGGAATTCAAGGAACTCTCGAAATTCATCAAATTAACAGAAGTGACGGAATTAATGAATTTCAAGGAATTCGCAATATTTATGGAATTCACGCATTTCATGGAATTCAAGAACTTAAAGCAGTTCGCAAAAATCACGGTATTTCCGAAATTCATGGAATTAAAGGAATTTACGAAATTTATGGCCCTCATAAAATTCACGGAATTAATGGAATTTAAGGAATTCCAGGTATTCGCGGAATTCATGGAATTGAATGAATTCACGGAATTTATAGAATTTACGAAATCTATGGAATTCACGGAATTTGCGGAATTCACTGAAATAACGGAATTCAAGAAATTCACTGAAATCACGGAGTTCTAAATTCGCGGAATTCATCGAATTTATGAACTTCACGAAGTTCATTGAATTTATGGAATTTAAGAAATTCAAGGCATTGATGGGAGTCGCAAAATTCACGAAATTGATGGAATTTAAGGAATTCTAGAAAATCATGGAATTTACGGAATTCGCTGACTTAACTGTAATAGCGGGAATTCATGAAATTAAAGGAATTAGCGGAATTCATATAATTCAGGGAATTCCCGGGATTCGTGAAATTCAAGGAATTAAAGGAATCCACAGAATTCATGGAAACGAAGGAATTTACGAAATTTAGGGAAATCGCGGAATCTAGCGAATTAACGAAATTCAAGTAATTTACGGAATTCATGGGATTAATGGAATCTAAGGAAATTAAGGAATTGCCGGAATTTGTGGAATTCAAGGAATTCTTGGGAGCCCACGAAATCTATACATCCCCCGAATTTCTTGATTTCTTTGAATTTCATTAAGTCATTGAATTTGATGAATTCCTTGAATTTCGTGAATACCACGATTTTCATAGATTCCGTGAAATCCATGAATTCCGCGATTTCCGTGAATTCCGTGTATTACACGAATTCCTTGAATTCCATGCATTCTTGAATTTCATAAGCTCTGTGAAGTCTATTAATTCCGTAAATTTCTTGAATTTTATTAATTCCTTGAGTTCCGTGAATTCTTTGGATTCTATAAATTCGTTGAATTCCGTGAATTTTTTTGATTCTGTGAATCTCCTACATTCCGTGAATTTCTTGATTTTCTTGAATTCTGTGAATTCCCGGATTTTCTGGATTTGTGTGAATATCTTAACTACCATGAATTTCTCGAATTCAGGGAATTCCGGTAATTCCATGAAATCAGTGAATTCTGGGTATTATATGAATTGCGTGAATTCTGTAAATTTGGTGATTTTCACGAAATCCATAAATAACAAAAATTCCCGGAATTCTATAAATAGGCTCGTTATATACTATACATTTAAAACAAATTTGGTTTCGCCAGAACATTTATTTATTTATTTTTTGCCAGGAACAAGTCTTCTGAAAAATGATTTAGATTTTCTTTAATTTTTATATTAATATAGTGGAAGTCTCCAAAAGAAATTTTTAACACTGCAGTTTCGACTCAGTATTGGTTAAAATTTGAAAATTCCCTGTTTTTACTCAATTAGAATTCTTATTACTGGATAAATTCCAGTTCCAACTATAAATTTATAAAAAATTGAAAATTCCCTGTTCAAATTAAAAGTTATGATTTTTTTATTTTAAATATTTAAAAATTCTTAAAATGTTTTGAAATTTTATTTCAAAATATTGAATCATCTACTTGTTATTTTTAAATTTTTTAATTTTACTTCCAAATTAAATTTTTTTAATAGAAAAATTAAAATTTTAGCATTGAAAGTTTAGTTTTTTTTGGAGACGACTGCAAAATCCCGAAAAATGAAATTCCCGAATAAAAAAATTGCCGAAAAATAAATATACCGAATTGGAAAATTCCCGAGTATTAAATTTCGCGAATAAAAAAATTTCCGAAAATAAAAATACCGAATTGGAAAATTCACGAATAATAAAGTTCTTTAATAATAAAATTCCCGAATTTTAAAATTGCCGAAATGGAAAATTCCCGAATAGTAAATTTCACGACAGTTTCTAATATTATCAATTGAAAAATCCCCGAAATTAAACGATTACAATTTTTTTACAACTATATTTTATTGGTTACAAATACAATAATTAAATATTATTTTTAATGTTTAATTTCGTGAATTTTTCAATTTGGATATTTTATAAGTTGCCAATTTTCCAATTCGGTAATATTATTCACTGCCTTGAATTTTATTTTACGGCAATTTTCCAATTCAGTAATTTTATAAACTGTTGTGAATTTTTTTGTTCTGGAATTTTCCAATTTGTGAATTTTATATTTCGGGAAGCTTATTATTCGAGAATTTTATTACTCGGCAGTTTTTGATTTTGGTATTTTTATTTTTCTTCAATTTTATTTTTCGAGATTTTTCAGCCGCCCCTTTTTTTGTTTAGTTTTGAACATTTAATTTTTAATTACCGATTTTATATGAACAGTCAGATATTTTTAAACATTAATTAAATTTTCTTTTTCTATATTAAAAATTCCAAATGGCATGGTCTCAAAATGGAATATTCTAAACTGAAATTATATTTGAAATTTAATAAAAGCCTTTAATTATAAATATATTATTGTGAAGTTATTTTAAAATTAAAAATAATTTATAAAGTTTCAATAGGGCGATTACATTTGTTTACCTAAAAAGACTTTCCAATTGAAACAGTTTAATTTTTAAGGTTAAAATCCGGACATTTTAAAATTATGAACTGGTTCAGGATCGTCTTGTACAATCAATTAATGTTTACCTCCTAAATCTTCAAGTAAAATTTTAAAATTCTTTTAATTTAAATGTACGCTTAAAAATTAAAAATCAAAAATGGAAAAATTTCAAAATGAAATATTTTCGAATTATACACTCTAAACTGAATGATATCATAATTGAAAAAGATCAAAATTATTTTTTTTTAATTTCTAAAATTTCCGGTCAAAAAATAAATTCACGGTCATTTCCCGGTTTCCCGGTCCAGCGACCACCTTGCTTATTGCAATCTTATTCGGCCCACTAAAGATTCGGATCTCCTGATTTTCTAATATAATGAAGAAAAAAAAAAATTGGCCTTTGCTGAGAATCACCCTACCTTCCCTCATTTGAAAATCTCATACACGAACATGTCTCCCTGAATTGTCACGATGATAAAGCAAAGTAAGGAGACGACAGCAGCACTTTTCCTCCTTTGAAATAGAAAAATTCCCTGACTCGTTTGCACATGAAGTAGCAAGGGAAGAGAAGACGTCAAAATGTGAGTGGCTGCAAAAGAAGACGCAGGCTACATAAGGTCCATACATTTCTATATAAGGATCAACATATATTTAAATGCCTTTACTTGTTGAAAAGTGTTTGTACGCGTATTTGCAAATATGCTTATGCGCGTCACATTATACACATATGCACTACATTATACATATTCTCAAACACATATAAAGACAGATATATGTGTGTGACGAGAGCGCGCCCACTGCTTTTATAAATTCGATGTTGGCCGTTGTGTGCCGAAGATTCGGGCGCACGTTCACTCGCGCCAGCCATGTTTGCGGGTTTATAAATTGGGTTCGGCGCTGGGGATTTTTCTATTAGGAGAAAATTGGTTCTTTCAACCGCCACCAGAGCGGTGTGCTCCCACCCCCTTGCCACTCTGCTCCACCGTCTCTGCCGCTTGCCTACCCTCCGGGTCGAAGCTCACGAGGGGATGATGGGGTGATTGCCGTGAGCCCCGAGAGGGGCATGTGGTGCAGGGAGTCAGGGCTGCGGCAGCTCAAAAGTCGATATTTCCGTCAACGGTGTTATCGGTGTTTCCTAACATTCTGCCCAACGTCGTCGTATATAAACGAAGTTACCGATCAAAGTGTCCGTCGAGACCACGAGACTAAGCTCTTTTGGCTGCTAGTGCTCGACACAACAGCCAAACACCCAAGGAGCCTCAATCCTGCTCTTACTACTCTTCCTCATATAGCTGCTTTCATTTCCGATTCGCGACAAACATTCTTTTTACCATCTGCCTCTCTGGCGACCAGCAAAGAAGCTTCTCGACCTAACACCTCCGGGCGTCAATTTCAATTCTAGGAATCATCAGTTCTTCAGGATCAGGCATTAAATGAAAATTTATCAAATAGAGAATTTAGTTTATAAGTACCGATCTGTACTATTTAGGCTACCTTTGTAGAGCAGAAAAAAAACAACTCATGATAATTTTTTTGTAATGGTCCACCGATTGGGCCAGTACTAAAAACCACTGGTTCTAGTTTCTCACCTACAAGGTTGCTATGTTTTAACAGTAAACGTGTAGATCCTCCATGTATCCTGCCTATGAAAAAATTGGCTTTATACAATTTTAACAAATTTTGGACTTCTTCAACACTTCTAAAACATTTCTACAATACAAGCGCAAGCTAAAAGTGAAGTCATCGTCCAGCTTTCCAATACACATTAGAGCGTTCACTGTACAAAATTTCGGGAATTTTCCCCACTTTTTAGTGGGGAAAAATCCACATTATCGTTGGGGAAAGTCATCTTCCCCAACATGTGTGGAAATTTTCCTAAAAGTTCTTATTATTCTCAAAAAAATTGGGGAAAATTCCCCAAA
>JAWWLR010000148.1:35142134-35168575 GCA_035041075.1 Acraspis erinacei | reverse complement strand
TCACGCACAGGTATTTTTTTACATGCGATTACCTGCGAGCAATGCGTGATAATCCAGTTAAAATAGTCATGACTTATGAATAAGGATGCTAGAAAAGTCAATGACCGTTACATTAAAATCAAGGGTTTCGTGAACCTAATTCTAATTTAATTGCTTAATACATTCTATTAGTCATAGGTTTTTTTTAAAGCGGCGCCAGTGTATAATTATCCATATCTGAATCAGGATCCCTTGATTCAAATTCTGCAAAATTCCATGAGCCTAAATGAACAAATAATACCTATATTATTATTTATTAAATAATGTTTATTTAATATTTTCTATATAATTTCAATAATGGAATACTTAAATAGCCATTATTTCAATGATATCTAGTAATAGGCATTTCGCTCATACCCGAACACAGTGGGATAAAATGACTTTTTTGGTTTAAAATAACGTGCAGCCCACAAATATTAACCGATTAAAAAAAATTGGAAAGGCTGATCAGATTCCTAAGAGAATTGTCGAGCCTGATTTTTGAATTAGGTTTTCGATTTTTTTAATGAATAAACAAATATGACGAAAAAAATCGCAATTTTTTCTATTTGGCGTTCCCGGTTTTGATGTTCCAATATTATATAAGAAACAAAAAAATTGTTTGTAAACAATTTATTTCTTCAAAAAATGTTTTCTACGATTTTTCATAATTAAACGTTTATACAAATTCTGCTGCAAGAAGTTAAAATGGAAACAATATTATATGAAAAAAATTTCTCATAACATTATAATTGTTTATATTATAAACAAATTTCATAAACAAGTGCAGTTATTAGGTATTTTTCGATAGAAAAATTGTTTTCTTTTTCTATGTCAACTTTTTTAATTAGGAACTTCACGATAATTTTATGAAAGTTTATAATCTGTTGATTAGTCTTATGATTTTTTTAAACAAATTTAATTTGCATTTTTCGGTAGAAAAATTAGATTTTTGTCCATACCAGTCTTTTCATTTGGAAACTTCATGAAAGTTTCAGCAACATTCTTAAAAGGTTGATAAATTTTATGATTTCTGTAAAAAAATTTAATGAACCAATTCATTAATAAGGCATTTCATTTTTTTCGATGACAGACTTTTTAAAATAATGCATTTGTTTCAAAAAATCATAAAATTTATCAAAAAATTATCAAATTTGCTAAAATTATCATAAAGTTCCTAATTAAAAAAGTTACTATAGAAAAAAAACGAATTTTTCTACCGAAAAACACCCGAATAATGCATTTTTAAATTAAAATTTGTTTTAAAAATCAGAAAATTAATAAAAAAATTATGAATTTTGTTCACATTATCATGAAGTTCCTAATGTAAAAAAATTGAAATCGAAAAATTTTGATTCAAATTTCCCATGGAGGAAAAAAATACATTTCTTAGATTACTAATTTAATAAGAATATTACTTCCAGTACATTATTCCACAATTTCGTTTTGAGTTGAATCTTCCTATCCATCAAAACGTACTAAATATATACTTTTTAGCAAAAATTTAAAATTTTACTAATTACTTTTCAATGTGAAAGAAATTAAAGAAATTTACACGTACACATAAAAGAGTATTAGAGCCTTTTTGGATTTGCTATTATAAAATATATTGTAAAAATTAATTTAATTCATTAAACCGTATAATGTGAAATTATGATGAACATAATGTGCAGAATTCCTGAAAATAAAACCAAGAATCTAATGCTCAAATTTGGACAACCACCATAAAGTTACTAATTAATTAAATAATAATTATCTGAAAAAAATATAAAAAATCTTTCTCCTAAAAAAGAAAAGAAAAAAATTCTTTTTCTTCTTGACAAAAATAAAAAAAGAAATTGATTATTGGACGTAAATAGGATTTAAAATTCCCGAATTGGTAAATTCCCGAATATTAAAATTCGTGAATAATAAAATTTTCGAAAAATAAAATTCCTGATTTATAAAATTTCCGAATTGGAAAATTCCCGACAGGAAATTGTTGAATTATAAAATATCCGATTTGGAAAATTCCCGAATTTAAACAATTACAATTTTTTATAATTATGTTTTATTGATTACAAATACAATAAAGAAATTTAACTTCTTTAAATTATTTTTAATGTTTAAAATTTCGTAAATTCTTGTTTAAATTTAGAATTATTACAATAAATAACAATAAAGCGTTCGCAAAAATCAAATTTTAAATTTAGATATATTTTTTTGAAAATCGTTCAAAGATACGATGAAAACAGAGTGTGATTTTTTGGGTTCGAGGTGCATTTTTGGTCAAATATAAATTAACAGCTGCAAAGCTAAATTCTGATTTTTTATAATGGAAAATTATATTTTTTACAACTTCGAAATTTGACAAAATTTGGCCCTCGAACCAAAAAAAAATCAACCAATGTTTTTATCAAACCTTATAACGATTTTCGAAAAAAAAAATATATATATATATATATATATATGTATAAATTTTAAAATTCGATTTTTGCGAGCGCTTTTTGTATTTTTTTAAATACTATGCACATAAAAAACTTCGCTATCCAGAAATATTTTAATTAAAAGTATTTTTCTTTTAAATTCAAAGAATAATTTTCGAAATTTTAAACATTAAAAATTCCATTACTGTGTTTGTAAAATTCGGGAATTTGCCAATTCGGACATTTTATAATTCGGCAATTTTCTGTCGGGAATTTTCAAATTCGGTATTTTTAAGTTTCGGTAATTTTATTATTCGCGAATTTTAACATTCGGGAATTTTCCAATTCGGAAATTTTATTTTTCGGAATTTTTCAGTCGTCTCATTTTAACCACATTTAAATTTCTTAAATTTTAATCTATTCTGATGAATATAAAAATTAATCATTTTCTCAAATATGAAAACTGATTTTTTACGGGAATTAATTACTTTATTTTATTTCATTATTTTACTATTAATTAAGTTAACGTATAAACTCTGTGGTAAATTTCTCAAGATTTATTCGATTCAGTCAAAAAATAAAAGATTTTTTTTTAAATACTTGAAAATAGGTTTAAGTATTTATTTTAATATCCTCAAAAAAATATTTAAAATGAATTTGGCTTAGCTGACAATAAAAATGATGCTAATAAAGCAAGAAAGATCTTATTTCTTATTTTTTTTATAATGGAAAGAAATTAGTAATAATTTTAAACTTAAAAAAAAAGAATAGTTTTCTTTATGTGAACGATTTTCACTAGGTAAATGTATTAACAATTTTGAATGTTAATTTGTTGTCTACTGGTATAGAATTAATATGTTAAAAAATACTTTAAAAAATATTAATTCTAGACCAGTAGGCAAAAAATTAACATTTAAATTATTTATAAGAAAAAGAAATCTATTCTTTATCACATGCTAAATTATTCAATCTCAAAAATGGAAGGAAAAGATGTTTGCCAGAGGTTATGTAGTCGAATTCTCAATAAAATATAAATATTTAGGAGTGTCCTCTAAAAAACTTTCGATCTTTTCCTTCTTAACAAACACTTTTCCAGGTTTGAAAATTAAAAAATCCGCAAAACTCATTTTTCTAATGAGAATGTAAGAATTGAAACTGAAACCTGAAAAGTTTTTTAGTTTTAAAAATAAATACTTAACTACGAAATAAAATCAGGAGAATTTTTCTAAATTTGAAGGATCTTAAAAGCTAAAAAAATTTTAATTTATACATTTGTCAAACTTTTATTGATATAAAATTTTGGTAATTAATAGTTTTAATAGTGCAATAAGAAAAGAACCAATTGGTTAATCTAAAAATTTTAGGAAAAATTAATTACATAAAGCTCCTGTACCATTCTTCAGGAAATTTTTACACAAACTATCTCTAGAGTTATTTCAATTTTGATGACAAAAATTCGTATTTTTTTAGCCTTTCAGATAAACTGTTGCTTACAATATTAAACAGATTCATCTGCAAATTTTAGGATGAATGAATTATTTGAAGCTCTAGTGTTGTTTTCTTACGAAATTTTTATGCATTTTTCAGTTTAAGAGTTATTTGACTTTTTTTGCCCAAAATTCGATTTTTAAGCAGTTCAGTCATCTTGTAGCCTACAACCTTCAACTGATTCATTTAAAAATTTTAAGATAAATAGGCTAGATGAAGCTTTAGTGCCCTTTTAAGGAAAAATTTTTTTTCGTATTTAATTTCAAGAGTTATTTTACTTTTTATGGGGAAAATTCGATTTTTTAGCCAGTTTAGTCAAACTGCATCCTATAATATTTAATCGATTCGTCAATAAATTTAGGATAAATAATTGGATGATGTTCCTATTTTCTGTCGGGATTGATCATTTCCTCTGAATTAGGGTGAGCTTTGGCGATTCGATTTTATGATTAGGGAACCGATTTTAGGAAATCTGGTTTTTCCTCAAACTGAGAACAGAGATTACTGAAATCAAGGAAATGTAGTACTGAATACGTCTAATCAAATTTTTTTTTTGATTGAACTAAATTTTTCTTATAATAAGAGCTTTTGGAAAAATTTTGGTAAATGGGTGATTTTCAAATAGAAAAACTTTAGCCAGAGAAAATTCCACACAATTTACTGGCTCATAATAATTTTTTTTATTTTCAAAAATTTAATTTTTTTAATCTATGCACGGAATGTGAGCTACTGTCAGATCGAACTGAAATTTGGAGAACCGACTAGTGTTTAAAAATTTTTTAAACAATATTCAGAGTGCTAAACCACCTGGTTTGTTAAAAAATGTTGTTTTTTAATTTAATTATTTTTTTAATTTAATTTTTTTTACTAAATTTTGATTTATAATCTCTTTGTCTCTAGTTTTATTTTATTTTAGTTCACTGCAGTTTTATACATTTGAACTTAAACATCCTTTGAATAATTTCATACAAACTGAGGTTAAGTAAACTTTTATTGAAGAACTTAACCTTGTGTGACCTTGAATTCTTATTTTTAATTAATAAATTTACTGAAAATATTTTTAAAAAAATTACAAAAATAAAAAATAAAATTAAGGAGGCAACCAACAAAATCCCCTTCCCTCTCTTTTTTTATTTCTTTCATCTTTTTATTTTTATTACTATCAAATCAAAATAAAAAAAAAATTTGTACAAAATAATCAATAACATTTAGGCACTCATACAGCACCATTATAAAAAAACACCATTAAATGAATAAAATAAAAAAATAAAAAATATTTGAGAAGCGAGGAACAGCAACGAAATCACGATCAGGATAAGAGCATCGTGATTTCGTTGCTGTTCCTCGCTGCTAGAATATTTTTTTATTTTATTTCATTTTTTCTTTTGCCTTGATAAGGATGCTGTATCAGTGCCGAAAAGTTGGTGATTATTTTGTACAAATGTTTTTTTAAATTTTGATTTGATAATAAAAAAAAATAAAAAAGACGAAATAAATAAAAAAGAGAAATAAGGGGATTTAGTTGGTTTCAATTCAGAAAGTTTAATTTGAAAATATTTCACTTTAAAAATTCTCTATTTTAAATTTTTAGTTCTTAAGCTTATACATTTTAATTTAAAGAATAATTCTAAAATGAATTTTTTTTTTGAACATTTAAACAATTAAAATTTAGAATCATATAAAATCGAAGATTTTTTATAAAAAATAACTTTTTCTAGAATAAATTACTGAAGAGGGCTCATATATAAAACCTAAACGTCTGATGGAAATATAAATCTTCCTCATCATTTTCGGACCCCAAAGCCACAAAACAAAAAATTAATAATTTACTGAGGGTCGCAAAAGCCACGACAAAAAAAGAAATTTTAAGTTGATCAACTGTGACTGTAAATTAATTAAAGATTTTAACAATTAAATTGTACTTACAAATTAAAAATTTTATAATTTCCAGATTTTAACGTTAAAAATGGAACTTTTTCAATGGGAAAGTCTTATTAGTTAAACAAATGTAAACACCCGATTGAAATTTTACAAACTATTTTTAATGTTTAAATAATTTCAAAATAATGTATTTATATACAAAGGCTTTTATTAAATTTCAAATATTCCGTTTTTAAATCATTCAATATGAAATTTTTCAATTAGGAAAAATAAAATTTACTCAACATTTAGAAATATCTGACTAAAAAAATAGTTTAAGAACAAATAAATTTCTCTGTCAAATTGTTGAATTTTTATGTATAAATAACAATTGGAAACCTATTGCAGTATCGTATTATGTAACCTATTTTAACCCTATTATAGTATTTTAAATGTGTCCGAATTACCCGACAATTTCTAACAGTACATGTCTGCATTTCTATATTCTATTTTTTTGCAGACTAGGTGAATAAATTGCCAGAAAATAAATTCCGTCTCTTGATCAAAAAGAAAAATAATATTATTGAAAACACTTCCCGTCTCCGAAAAAATTGCTTCCAAGCTAGTCCACTTTCCCGCGTTTCGGTCCATTTATGTCCGCAAAACCTCCAGACGAAATGAAGCCTTGTTTCCCGTTCCCCGATATACACAATTGGGCAACCTATATCGCTGTTACCATTTGGCGTTTCAGCCCAGGGGGAAGTGCACACGCCCACAGTTCTACCACAAAAGATATCCGCTGTAACAAAACGGTAGCTATTCAAAATCAATCCAACTATATACATCGCAACAAATTACATGTTGCGGATGCATTTTCAGCGTCCCTCTAAACCAAGTTCCCCCTACCATAGAGCACCGTACTGCATGGTATGGGATTGAAAAATTTGTTTTTTTTTGCCCGCTAGGCTCGTCCATTTCATTCAATTTACGCTCGTCACGAGAGACAAAAATATTAATGGATGACCTCCATTTTCCTCCTGCCTTAACCTCCCATTCCCGATACCACACACTCTTGCAGCTTCGTTTCCACTCTATTCAAAGTGGATTTTTACTTTTATTTTGTACACGACTAAAAATAAATTGTGGTTGAGGAATTAGAAACTAATGGCTCTTTACTATGTGGACTACAGTTTTTAAATTTCCATCAACTCACACTATAGATTTTTTCCGTTTCGCTCTTTTGCAAATTGGAAACGTTTTGTTCGATTTAAAAGGTGTATGTTTTAGTGAAAGGGAAAATTAATTTTATAAATAAGAACCTTTTTCTGGTTTTTCTCGGAAAAAGATTGGGAAAGATTGGATAAAAGTGGTTTTCTCAGTATAGGAGTTCCATTTTGTGTATAGGTAAGTATAATTTGCACAAATTATGATTTATTTCACTCAGAGAAAAAGGTGTCTTGGAACTAAAATATCGCCTTCTTGTCTCTTTTGTTTTCAAATACAAAAGTATTTTTTTTACAGAAACATAATATTACTAACCCGTAGAAGGCACACAGGTGCGAATTCACACCAAAGAATGATTCATTTTTTGTATGATTTAAAGTTAAATCAAGACCGCTAAGGGCGTTCCTCAGCCTGCTCCAAATCCAGTTTAATCAACCAATTACGTTCGCAATAAAAACAGAAAATTTATGACGGACTTTATATTTTGAAAAAACTTCCTTTTTTTTTCTTAATGTAAATTTTAGTGAACTCACTCGATTTTGACTTAAGAATTTTTTGGGTTTATAATAACGGGCTTAACTAGGGAAGATGGTTTTCTGCAGTTTTCCTCTCTCCTAGCCAAACGTGCAGACATACGAGTACTTCTACTCATCGCTTCATCTAGGTTTAAACAAAATAAAGGCATGGTAGAATAGGTTATACCGCCATCCTATGGGACTTAAAAGAATTTAGAGAAATTTGAGAAAAAAGTTCGAGTAAGTTAAAGTTGTATTTAGAAATTTTAAAAACGTTAAAAAAAGATTCATTTTCCGAAAAGATCGTTTAAAATCTAAAAGAAAATGTAGATTTTTGAATACTGAACAAAAACTTTAGACGTTTAAGAATTTTTAAAAGTTACAAAGAAAAAGTTTTCTTCAGATTTCTGGGAATATGTAAAATTGTGTTTTATTTGGAAAAATTAATTTTAAGAGTGCATATTGAAAAGATTTAGGGTAATTTTTTATTTTGAGAAAAAATACGAATAATTTTAAAAGAGGCTTAGGAACGAAAACAAAATTGAGATTTTCTTCGATTTTGAAAGGTTTCAAGAGAACCAAAAAAGAATTTTTAAGATTGCAAAACATTTCAAATTATTTCATAAAGTTTTTAAAAGAAAAGAATATAGAAGATGTTAAGCAAACATTTTCAAATTTTGCAAGATTATAAAATTTGAGAAGAATTCGAGAAAGTTTAAGAGGTATTTAGAAGTTTTAAAAATATTAAAAAATAATCGCAAACATGAAAATGTTGTTAAAACCTTAAAATGTAATCTTAAAAATTTCGATCAAACACTTTATAATATTCTTAAGAATTTTGAAAGGTTTCACGAGAATAAACTTTTTTTTCAAAGATTTTAGAGAAATTTTGAAAAACTAATTTAAAAAGAGTATTGAAAAACATTTCAAGATTTACAAAATTGTCGAAAAATAATCAAAAATAATTTTTTTATTTTTGAAAAAATCTTAATCATCTTGAAAGATATCCCAAAGGTCCATAAATTAGAAAAAGATTAAAAAATAATGTAAATCTTGACAAGATTTCAAGCAAAATGTAGATTTTCTTTGATTTCGAGGGGAAAAAAATATTTTGGAATGTTTCAAGAGAACCAAAAAAGAATTCTTAAGATTCCTGTGTAAATATAAAAAAAATTGCATTTAGAAAAACCAATCTTCAAGAATATTCAAAAATGCAAAAATACCAATAGTGAAAAAATATTAGATTATTTATTATTTAAAGAAATAATTTTTTCTATTAAAGCGTAGGGTCTTACTATTGATTAGTATTCATTTTGAGTTAGTTCTGTTGCGTCTTTAAAAAATAGCATTACAAAAAAGAACATATGTTCTCAAAAGTTCCTTTAAAAAATTAATGTTTACAAATAATAGGTAAACTTTTTCAAAATTTGAATATAACCATTCGATTGTGCATGCAATTTTACATCTGAAAGTTTATACACTTTTTAAATTGCCTACAATTTTCAAGGAGATAACGAGCTTCGAAGACGGAAAAGCCCGATTCGCACCAGTGTGCCTGTAGAGGGTGCGTGAAAGGAGTGTGCCTTCGACGGGTTAAAAAAATATCAAACATAAAAAACCCTATCAAAAAACATCCTTTTGATACCAAAAATGTATTGTACTGAGGAATTTATTCTTCTGAAGCCTTTGAGATCTCTTAAAAAGCTTCTAAATTTTTTTCTCGAAATCTGTCAAAAATGTATATTTGGTTTCAAATTAGGTCGTTGACTATTTGCGCCGAAATTTTGTTGCGAATAGAAGGATATTTTGTCGGTACGCGTAGAAACTCCGTTTAAATTATTTGAAATTATTTCAAATTTTAAATTAATTTTGAATTTTTTCAAAACTTATAAATAATTCTTTCACTTACTTAGATTTTTTCTACGAATAATAGATTTTTAATAGTTATTTATAAATAAAAATTCAACAATATGACTGATAAATTAAGTTTTTAAAAATATTTTTTTCGTTCATTTTTGAATATTTAATTTATAATTGCTGATCTAAAATAAACAGTCAGATATTTATAAATATTGGGTAAATTTTCTTTTTCTTAATTAACAAGTGTCAAGTTGAATGGTTTAAAAAGGGAATATTTTAGACTGAAACAGTTCAATTGTTAAAGTTAAAATCTGTTAATTCTAAAATTGTGAACTGATTCCAAAAAGTTTTGTACAAACATTTTTTGAAAAAAAAATAATCTTAAAATAGAATTTAATTTTTAAAATCAATAATTAAAATGTCTTTAAAATGGCATTTAAAATTTTTGCACACTCACAATTTAACTAATTATTTAAAAATCGATTGAAATCAAAGAAAGTTGGACAGATTTCTCTTTCTAAATTTTTTTTAAATTCACGGTCTCACAAAATTTCCGGTCATTTTCCGGTTTTCCAGAAATGTGAAAATAATGCAAAATAAACATTTGGAATGGGTTACTGAAATTATGGCAATTAGAAAAAAAAGGTTATGTTTTGGTTTCTCATCAAATAAAATTTGGAAAATACTCATGCTGGCATCAAATGTTCATAATCTAGAAAACTTTTTTTGATGTCGAGGAACATTGCCATATTTTTACATATAACAAATTTTAAAAAAGATTCTGTAATTTTTTATTTTAAAACGTGGCTGTTTTCCTCGATTTATTAAACTTTATTAAACGTACTTCAGATTTTTTAAAATTAATTTGGCACGTCAGTAATTTTTCCTTTGGTAAAAAAATAGCGTCTGATTTTTTTTGAATTATTAGAATATTTGGAGATCAATCAAGGTCAATTTCATTCAAACTGCTTGCTTTTTTTGTCAAATTGACAATTTTTTGTTGGGTTTGTTCCACTTCTCAGGGATTGTATTTTTATAGCAAAATATTGAATATTCGATAATAATAAAAATGGAACAGATGAAAGAGATAAAAAAAAGAGAAGGATGGGGATTTTTTTGATGGCCTACTCATTTTTCTTTCGCTTTTTTTATTTTTTTCCAAAAAATTTTTTCATTTTTAGAATTTTTTTAAGAGGACCTTTTGGTCAAATTACAATAGGAAAATTTTATTTTGGTTGTCGAAATTTGTTCGCTGGATTCTAGCTTTTATATTTAGGAATTCTTTATATTTTGCCAAACGCTCTTATTATAAGAAAAATGTCTTTCAATAAAACCAATATTTGATTTGATTTATTTGGTACTACATCTTCTCGATTTCAGTAATCTCTGTTCTCAGGTTAGAGAAAAACAAGATTTTCTGAAATTGGTTCCCTAATCATAAAATTGAATCGCCAAAGCTCACCCTAATTCAGACAAAATAATCAATCCTGACAGAAAATGTTGCCAAAAGTAAAATTTTCCGACACTTTAATTTGACGAAATCAAAAATCTCTCTAAATGAAAAATTCAGGAAAAGATTTCAAATTTCCGATTTATAAAGTATTTGATGTTGAATACCCGAAGAATTAAATTTTTGATATGCTATAAATGCCGAATTTCAAAACTTAAAAAAAGTCAAAATTGTTTCGAGGCAATCTTTTTCATTATTTTAATAAACCAGATTTCTTGAAATCAATTCCCTAATTTCAAAATCAAAACTCAAAAGATCACCCTAAACCAGAAGAAATGAACAATCCCAACAGAAAATATTTCTAAAAGTAAAATTTTGCACCACTTAGATTTGACGAAATAAAATATCTCCGACTGAAAAATTCACGGAAAGATTTCAAATTTCCGAATTATAAAGTATTTGAAGTTGAATACCCAAATAATGAAATTCTTGATATGCTATAAATTCCGAATGACAAAAAAGAAAGAAAACGTTAAAATTGTTTGCAGGCAATGTTTTCTCATTGTGTTGATAAACCAGATTTCTCGAAATCAGTTCCCTAATTTCAAAATCGAACCTCAAAAGCTCACCCTAATCCGCTTATTTCGCGCTAATGGAGTAACCGGTGCGAGAATAGTAAAATATCTCGCTCGCGAGAAAAATACCCGAAGAGTCGAAGGAATGTTTAATTCCCCATCAGGGAGTCATCCAAGTGGAAAACCCGGTGAATCGGTACGAGCCGTCGGAGGATGCTTGGCGTAAGCGGTAAGCTTTACCTCGTTTCTGGCAATTACCAAGGATGCCAGAATCCGCCGCAAGAATCAACCCCTACCGAGGCAGCCTATTCCGCGCCCTGCAACCCTTGCGCCTGCGCCACCCTCAGTTCCCCAATGCCGGACTTTGCCACCACTCCTTTCCCTCTCTTCCCTCTCTTTAATCAACAGCTGAACCCCAGCTCATCCTCTTTCTCTCTCACTCTTCCCAATCTTCTCTTGCACGAAGGGGTCGTCGTAAAACTGGTCCCGATTGAGAACCACTGACTCGCCATGTTCCCAGATCCGTTCAGGCATTGGTCCATGGCTTTGCTGTTTGATTTCGTATTGGTCGATGTTGGTGACGCCCTCTCTATGCCGGTTCAGCCTTCCCCAACTTGGATATGGTAGGTGGTTGCATGCAGTCTAGCAAGAAGTTTAGCTAGTGCTTCGCTGGCACAAGGCTCGTCAAAAAGCCCCTCCGTCGGAATCGGTCGCGATCAGAACAGAAATCTCGTATCGGTATTGATATCGATCGAGATCAATCGGCAAAGTCGAGGAGAGATAAGACGAGATCGTTTATTGATTCAAAAAGCATGAGCCTTCATCAATTAGTATTCACTTAAAGGATAAGGATTATCAAGAACAATTAGCTATTTTCATTATCAATTCTGAATCACGACCCCGAGATGAAATGTTTTTGGGAATTATCTACAATTCCAGGTGCTTCGCGTTGGCGAGGAACGCTAGTTCATAAACACGAAGCATCAGCAGAGTTTGATGAACCACGCTTGTTTTGAACAATTTTTGTGATTGTGAGGATAATAGAGTCTGTGTTCTTGTTTACTTTTAATACAGTGTTAGAAACTTTCTTGGTTTTCAGCTGAGATAAACTCAATTGTTTTAAATCTGTGAATTACTTCTGAAACTCTTGTGAAACCAGTGTTTCTTCTTGGGAAGATTATAGTATTAGGTGACATTGTCTGTGACACATGAAATTCGGACCTCAAACAATCATGGATTCCCAGCAATTGGTCGAAGCTGTCTCGCAAAATAGTCAAGATTTGCTTCTTGCGAAGCCAACGAGCAGCACGCCGAGACACAGCATAGAATCTATTCTAGGACTGCAAAGTCGAAAAAGAAGCCATAGTCAGATTGATGATTCCGGAATTGGTCCCCACGACAACACCGGTGACGATCTTTATTTATTGCATGTGATTTTGTAGCGAAAGTTAATTTGAATTATTGATGTCTCATTTCAATAAAAGAAAGTTTCTCTTCGCAGAAGTATTTGCAAGAACCTAACAATTTTAATCTGCTATGATAAAACTTAAATATTGAAATCAGGAACGGAGGAGTACTCTACCTTTCATGACATATTTATCGATAATGAGACACACTTGTCTGTTCAATTTGACTCAAAATCTTTGATCTGAAATTTCCAAACAAATATAAGAGAAACTCGAGAGTTAAAAAAAATTAGTTTAGACCTATGGTGCTTAGATGGTTCCAAACGCGGTTTAATCGTTTTTTTAAATCGAATTATTATTATATGATGCAATTCGTCGACCAAGAAAAAATTAGAAATTCTTTCATGCGTTTTTATCAAAAATACTATAAGATAAGTCTATAATTAAAGTCAAAACTAAAAGTAGTGCTGTACATTTCTTTAGAGATTTATCGCTGATGAGATACTATCTTCGGATAACTTTTACCTACAATTTTTTATCTAAAATTCAGTAACACAAAATAACGTAAGAACAAGATATTTTGTGAGCAGAGGATAAATACAGGTCTTAGCAAATGTCCAAAAGAAGAAATAACCTGCACAACATTTTCTTTTAATTTATACGATTAATATTAATCGTAATATCCAAATAGGAGCTTAGAATACCGATTTGATTATCTAAATGGTTCCGTCGGCTGGTCTAAGCATTCATTTTACAGCGAATTTATATGTAAATTACATTCATGTGTTTAGAATAAATCGGTGCCAACTATCGCAAAAAACAATCTTTATTACTTAATTAGCAAGTAAAACTCAACAAGAAAATTAATTTTAGTGATAAGCTAATATACTATTAAAAAACTTCATTTAGATTCAAAACATTAGAAGCAATTAAAAAATTTTCTATAAGCTAAATGGTTATAAATGGTTCCTGAATAATTCAAAATAAACTTTCATTTGTTCTCTTCGTTGTAGGATTGAATTAACAATTTTTAATCAATTTCTATAATAATTAATAATTTTATAGAACTACCCAAAAGTTTTTGTTGAGTAATTAGTTTTGGATGTACTAGTCCAATTTTAAAAACTTGGTCCACAATGATTTGCCAAAAAAGACATTCCTTAGGCTTGTACCGCAGTTTGCAGAATGTAGCTTTAAGGATTTTATTTGTAAATTTGTTTACAGTATAACATTGGTAATTTATTTCAACTATAATTTCAGCCACTGGTTCTAATATTGATTTCAATTGTTACTAAAATCAAGATCCTCAAATTATTCTGCAGACTAATTTGTGGATACTTTAATAATTTCTGAGGATTCAAAACAATTTTCTTTAAATACTTAAAGCATATCTTAATTCCTAAAGTTTACTGAAGATGGTACCTAAAAATTCAAGGTCTACACTTTCTATTAAGATGTAAGCTTTAATTATAATAAAGTGGAATGATGGCAGATGTTCTGGAGAACAAGTTTTAATTGATGTCATCTATGAGCGAAGAAAGCTCTAAACTGGAATAGTTGAATTCAACGAACTATGAATATAGCACATACGTGATTCAATGCTTCTCATGTCGGCAAACGACTGTGTCGAGGGGTGGATAACTGCTTCGGCGGGTAGAGTTAGCGTGTAATTGGAAAATCGTTAGTATCGCGTCGATCTCTTGGCTTGGTCATGTCACAGGTTGTAATTTGTCGTCGGAAGGGAACGACGCGTTACTCTGACAAACAGGATATCTATAAAGCGTAGCTGATATCCTTTATTTTCCATTATTTTGGCATTCAACAAAAAATTATTACTTATTTACCTCGAATGACATGAATACTACCTACTTAAACACCCCTCACTTAAGTATACCTGATTGAAGCCTGTAAGCTTTTGTGATAAGCTCAATTTCGTTGTATCTGTCAATTAGAAGAGTGAAATAAAAAGAAATACAACTTAAAATAAAAGGCGATTTGTAACATTGTAGTAAAAAGTCCAAACCAACTCTTCTGTTAGGATAAGATTCAAATATTGATATCAGAGCTGAAGAAGTGTTGTGCTTTTCATTAAAGATTAGTCTAATCCTTACTGACATTGTAGTCTAAATTACTGAAACCAAATGCTAAATCTCTTCTCTAATTTCTCAAAACGAATTTTCTCTTTGTAGAACTATTTCAAAAAGACCAAAGTTTAGTTTCCGGTTTGTTAAACCTCAGATAATGTCATCAGAGTCGCAAGAGTATTTCCACTTTCCGTTAGAGATTTACGTATAATGAGATGCTGTCTTCTGTTAACACTTATATTCAGTCTTTGATCTAAGATAGCAAAACAAAAATGAGCTGAAACCATTTTAAAAAATTCTACAGGTGCTGTTTAGTTATTCCCAAATGCGATCCAATCTTGTCTCACTAATCGAATTATCATTACTTATGATATTACGCACGCCAAGAAAAAGATAAGGAAGAAGTGGATAGAAGAGGCGAAAGGTAGAGGCGAGCTCTAAAAGGAGAGGCTCCACTAATAAGTACCTATTTAAAAAAAAAGTGAAAAGAAAAGGATCGAAGGAGCCTTAAGCCGGTCGCTTCTTAAGAGCTGAATTGACGTGTCTACTAATGGATCGCGCCATCCTTGGTCCCTCATACCCTCTCCAGCATCCTTGGCACTTTTCGCCCCGTTCACCTCGCACAAACTTCTTTCCAATACTCTCGTAATCCTAAAACAAGAGCCAACAGGCCTGTTATCTCTTTTAAGTCAAATCTGTTTCAAATCAATCGTAATTAAATACATGAGTCTCAGTCTTCCTACTCTTACCCCTCTGGTCCCACTCTTCAGTTTCGACACGAAATGTGACGTTACTGGCCGCATCAAAGGGTTTCAACTCCTAAACTCACACATTTGCTTTGCCCCGTTGCTTCCCCCCCCCACCCACTCCATCAGCAAAATTTGCATATCTTCAACTCGACAGCGCTCAGCGAACTATGTGGGGTCGATAATCACTGTGCAAGAGCGTGTTTAACGAACTCGTGGAATATACGAGTAATAACTGCATCGCATCCTGCACACTGCAATGCGCGTCCGAAATTTCCTGATTGATTTCAGTACTAATATTTCTGGTCGAGGCTTCTGTTTTGAGATGCGAGAAAATGATTAGAGGTTAGATTCGCTGGATTGATTAATTAACTTTCTGATGTTATCATGCCACATAGGGAAAGCCGGATTGGCATTTAAACGATCGTGTGCCTTTTAGATTGCGAATTAGAGTTACTAATTGTAGGTAAAAGTCGAATGATCTGCTAATTTCAGACTAGGTGGATATATATGTTTCTTTGGAATGATTAGTATGTGAGGATGATGATATTGGTGCTATTTTTAGGGGCATATTGTAATAATGTTTATTTTGTAATGATAGGACCCCGGCGGAAATATTATATATACTTCATATACACTGTGAAGAATTGTATATAATATTCATTTGATTTATATAGTTTTTTCATAAAACAAATGAATATTGTATATAATAGTTCACACTGTATATAACCCATATATAATTTTTCCGCCTGGGTATAACTATTACAAAAGCGGCACAAAATAAAAATTTCCGTACTAAATGTTTCAACTTTTCAAAATCTAATTTTAAAATTAGAACTGCTTGTTAAATTCAATTTTGATGGCGTGCTTCGATTTTACTCAAACTCACTGATACCCAACATTATGTTGCGATACAATTATAATTATAACTTTTTTGTTTGAAATTGAATAAATTGTTTAAAAATTAACCTTTCTGTTGAAAGTGCGTATCTTTTAGTCATAAATTATATTATTTGGTAGAGATTAAAATGTTGTTGTTGAAAATTCATATTTTCGGTTTGAAAACTTATTATTTGTTTTGTAGAAAAATAGGATTTTCTTGTTAAAAATGCAGCTTTTTTTGTTTAGAATTTAACTTTTTGTATGAAAATTGACTTTTTTGTTAGAAATTTCAATTTTTGGGCTGAAAGTTCACTGTTATGTCAAAGATTCATATTTTCTTTGGATGAAAATTCTACACTATATTTCTTGAAAACTCCCGTTTCTTGATACAAATTTCTACTTTTAAATTGAAAATTCAACTGATTTGTAGAAGGCTGATCTTTTTTAGCTGAATTAAATTTTTTCGTTTATAATAAAAGTATTGTTCCGTTAAACATCAACAAATAAAGATTAAAGATTCAACTATTTGGTTAAAAATTACCTTTTAAAAAAAAACTTCATATTGTTTTGTGGAAAATGCTATTGAAATCTTTCTTAGTAGAAAATTAAGTTTTTTTTTATTCATCTGTTTGGGTTAAAAGTTCAACTGCTATGTCAAAGATTCATATTTTCTTTGTATGAAAATTCTACTGTTTCTTGAAAGCTCCTGTTTTTTGGTACACATTTCTAGTTTTATACAAAATTACAAAATAATACATACAATTTTTCAAATACAAAAACAATTCCGACGAACCGAATTTTATATTTGAAATTGTTAATTTTTGAGCTGGAAAAGAGAAGGGGCAAGTTCCGTCGCACCGTATTCGTTTCCCAATTTTATGTTTTTTTTTTTTTTTTACAAAAATCGTCAGAATTATTTAATTGGAAAATTAATCAAAAAGTCTTTCCTATTCAGGTTCCGTCCTTGCATCAACTTTAAATTATGAGAATGATAAAAATGTACTATAAAAATAGATTTTTAATCAAATATAAATGACCATAACTTCCTTACTCTTTGATAAAAATTTTTAACATTGTGGGTCAATCGATTCGTCTCAAACCAAGGAATCTTTTTTCTTCTTGCATCAACTCTGAACTATGTTTAAAAAAATGTTTAGTATAAAAAAACGTATTTTCAAGTATTATGCATTTCTATAACTTTCTTACTCTTCAACCGAATATATCAATATTAGAGGTCAATCGATGCATTTTGAATCAATACGTCCTTTCTATTTTTGAATCAACTTTGAATTATGAGAATGAAAACATTTTTACTATAAGAATCGATTTTTAATATAATATAATTAACAATAACTTCCTTACTCTTTAATAAAATTTATTAATAGCATAGGTCAATCAATTCGTCTCGAACTAAAGAATCTTTTATATTCTTACATCAGCTTTTAATTATATTAATGAAGAAAGTTTTACTATAAAAAATCGATTTTTAAAATACTATAAAGAGCTAAAAAAATTCAATCTTTTTCAAGTAATCGTGTTCATAAAAAATTGTGAACAATTTCTGAAAAATTGTCTAAAATTCTCTGAATCATCAATCATGGTGAAGTTTCATGAGAGTATGCTGGAGAATTAATTATTTATTTATTTTGTATGATTAAATAAATTTTTAAAAATCGAAAATGTTACCATTAGAAAGCTTCTTCTATGAGGAAGCAAAAAGAAAAAAAAATATTTTTCAATAATTCGTAAAACTTAGAAACTAAGAATAATTAAAAAATTAGATGTGCACACATCTGCGTGGGGTAAGCACAACTTGTTCAGAGCACAATGTGCGGGTTGGATAGAGGTTTTGTTATGGGGTAATTTCGATTGCGTGCGACTGGCACAAAGGGTACGGCCAATTACGTGTAATTTCATACCGTTTATAGCGGATACCCCGTTTTTGGGCAATAAGTCACACCACGTCAGAATCGAGGCGTAAAACCTAAAATATTATACTAAATAACACCTTTTTTTACACAAATATAATAAACTATAAATTTATTTAACAAAAAAAAGTTCTCTATACTGTATAACTATCACTGCTAAATTATCTGATTTTCTAATCCAATATTTACTTATACCAGCATCAATATTTCGATTCCAATTTTTAATTACTTTGTCTAATATTTTGTCAAATAAAAATGTATACAAAATGTATAAAAATGTATAAAAATGTATTATAAACAAATTTTGTTCATTTAATAAAATTTTTTAGTTAAATCAATTTAGTTGATTAAAAACAATTATTGAGTGGAGCATTGGCTCAAAGATTTTTTGTTTTTTCTTCAAGTTTTTCTATTTATTAAATAATGAGGTCGTGAATGATACTTTTCATTACAATATTTTTAACCTGGTTTTTTAATTCATAACTTAGTGTCTAAATTTCAGGAAGGGACAGATTTCAATTAGTCAAAATCTCTATTCATACAATGTTCTTTGATAGGGATGCAAGCCAATGAATCATTTTACTGATTTAGAGTTAAAATATTCCATTACACAAAAAATAAATAAATTTTTGACCAAATAGTTGAATATTTAATATAGAAATGAATTTTAAATTAAAATCTGAAGAATCTACAACAACATTAATATTTTAACAAAATGGTTTAATCCTCAACGAAAGTCGATTAATTTTTAAATCTTTACATTTAAATCAGTTAAAATTTTTACTATTTTAAAATAGTAACTGAATTATATCTATAAATCAATTATACTCTAACTATTAAATTTGTATCATTTACTTTTTTATCATTGAAAAGAAGCTTATTTGTAGCAAGAATTCTGTTTCAAATTTATAGGGAACCAATAATTGAACAATTGAATTTTTAACCAATAAAAATTACATAAATTATCAAACTAAGAAGACAAATATTTAATAAAATAGCTAAATTATTTAATATAAATGAACGATTTTCCGTAAAAAATAAAGAATAAATAAAAATGGTTTAATCTTCGAGTTACAAATACGAATTTAATACAGAAAAGTCCAATTTTTCACTCAAAACTGAATTTTTAACAAAAGTTTTTTACATTAAAACAAATGTTTTCACGAAAAAGGTCAATTTTCAACAAGAGTGTTATATTTGCGACCAAAGTGATACAGTTTTTAATAAAATGATGAATTTTCAAATATAATAATAAAATTTGTTGTAAAAAAGTACATTTTTAACTAAAATTGTTTTAAAACAAAATAGTTATTTTTTAAAATAAAACTAATGAATTCTTGACGAAAAACGTAATAAGCGATGTTTCGGCTAAGACATAATTTTATTCCAAATTTAAGAAAGTTGATTTAATCCAAAATGATTTTAACAAAATGGTTAAATCCACAATCAAAACAAAATAATTTTCAATTAAACAGTTACATTTTTACCAAAAAATATGAAATTTCCTCTGAAAGAGACGAATTTTCAAAACAAAAAGATATGTAAAAAATATCTAAAAAATCTGCCTGAAGAAATCATTTTCAAACCAAAAAGATTACTCAGTAAAAAATAGCTGCTTCATAGTTAGAATCTAATTTCTAAATAAAATTAGTAAAGCTGTTAACTGATTCAAATTTAGAGAGAAAAACCAAACAATTGCATTTTTAATATAAAAAACGATTTTTCAGTAAAAATATTCCAAAATTGTAAATTTTCAAATGGAATAATTAAATTTTTGGTAAAAAAGTACATTTTGAACCAAACAAAAAAAATCCATGTTTCAGCTAAGACACATTTTTATTTAAAATTTAAAAAAGTTGAATTCGTCCAAAAAGACTTTAAAAAATTGGTTAAATACAGAGCCGAAAGAAATTCATTTTCAATTAAACAGTTACGTTTTTCACAAAAAAAGATGAAATTGGTACTATAGAAGAGACGAATTTTCGAAACAAAAAGATTTTTTTAAAGTAAAAGAATATCTAACGAATTGTTGAATTTTCTAAGTAAAAAATAACTAAATTTGTATGAAGCATTCGAATTTCTAGAAAAAAATTAATATCTAATGAATGGTGGAATTTTATACGAAAATATTTGAATTATCTAAAAACAAAAAGACAAAAATTTCAACAAAAAAAAGAACAAAATAGTTCAATTAAATCTAAAAATATGAATACGGAACCAAAAATGTTACGAAATTTCATATTTAAATTTAATACTTAATAGCATTTTGTTAATATTTAAAATTTCCCCGCTGATGCGGCTTCAAGTGAATAAAATTTGTCTTGAGTAGATGAAGCTTAACCAAAGTTTTTCGATGATGAAATCGTCCAGGTATGCTATCTAGCCCAAAATTTATAGGTCCAGTTAAATATTCCTTCAAGTGACAGAATAAAAAATAGCTATTGAGTAAATTTAATTTTTAAGGATTATTGCTAACACGTTAAGAATTTGGAATCAAGTAAATATTATTTTTAAGAAAATAATCAAACTTTCTTTGAAATAAGATTAGGAGAAAATCTCATCGCATTTCCTAATTCAACTCTTATCAATCAGTGTGTTAATCTAATTGCCGAAAAGACTATGCTTGGTAACCGAGAGTGCGATTTGCGCGAATTACCGTTGAATTAAAGCTCGCGTCGGAGTGCTAATTGCACGTAGGTGTAGAATCGATCGTACATGGGCTGTACCGGGGAACCTATTTGGCTTCGTGGATACCAAATCGTTCGGATCGATAGAACGACAAGGGGTACACGAACCTATTCATTGAAGAGAAACAGACTAAGGAAATTGTGTTAGGAGTGAGAGAGAAGGACGTACAAAGAGACTTGAAAGGGAGGGAGAACACATGCTAAATCAAAGGAACCGACAAAGATGGAATAAAACACAAAACGGTTATGAAATCATAATTTCGGAAGCAAAAAGAAATAGAAGATTTCTCTTAGTAGAAGTATTTCAGAACGACCAAGGTTTAGTTTCCGGTTTGTTAAACCCCAGATAATGACATGAGGGTCGCAGGATTATTGTACTTTCCGTTAGAGATTTATTTATAATGAGATGCTCGCTTCTGTTAAATCTTATTGATAATCTTTGATCAAAGATAACGAAAAAAAAATGCTAAATCAAAGGAATAGATTAGATAGAATAAAACACAAAACGGCTATGAAGTAATAATTTCGGAAGCAAAAAGAAATTGAAGTTTTCTCTTTGTATAAGTATTTCAGAAAAGACCAAAGTTTAGTTTATGGTTTGTTAAACCCCAGATAATGACATGAGGGTCGCAGGATTATTGTACTTTCCGTTAGAGATTTATTTATAATTACATGCTCGCTTATGTTAGCACTTATGGATAATATTTGATCTAAAATAGCAAGAAAAAAAACATTTTGAATCAAAGAAACCAAGATAGAACAAAACGGTTATGAAATAATAATTTTGGTATCAGTATGAAACCAAATTTTTGCTTCGTTCAAGTATTTTCAAAAGACCAAGGTTTAATTTTCGCTCTGATAATCTTTGATCTAAGACGGCAAAGCAAAAAAATTGCTAAGTCAAAGGAACCGATTAAGCTGGAATAAAACACGAAACGGTTCTGAAATAATAATTTCCGAAGCAATAATATAAAGAAGTTTTCTCTTCATAGAAGTATTTTAAAAAGAAAAAAAAGGTTTAGTTTCCGATTTCTTAAACTCCAGATAATGGCATATAACTATTACCCAACATTAATGTACTTTCCGTTAGAAATTTATCTATAATGAGATGCTCGCTTCTGTTAACACTTATTGATAATATCTGTTATAAGGTAGCAAAACAAAAATACATGGTGAATCAAAGAAACCACTTAAGATAGAACAAAACAAAATATGTTTATCAATAATAATTTCGGATGCAATAAAAAATAAAAGTTTTTTCCTCATAGAAGTATTTCAAAAAGACTAAGATTTAGTTTCCGCTTTGTTAAAGCCTAACTAAAGACATCAGGGTCGCGGGAGTATTGTCACTTCCGTTAGAGATTTATGTAGAATGAGATGCTTGCTTCTGCTAACACTAATTGACAACATTTTATCTAAGATAGCAAAAGAAAAAACACATGCTAAATCAAAGAAACCGATTAAACTGGAACAAAACACGAAAAGGTTCTGAAATATTAATTTCCGAAGCAATAAGAAATAGAAGTTTTCTCTTCCTAGAAGTATCTAAAGATACCAAGGTTTAGTTTTCGCTTTGTTAAACCCCAGATAATGGCACATAGCTATAGCCCAACAGCATTATACTTTCGGTTAGAAATTTATCCATAATGGGATATTCGCTTCTTTGATACTTATTGATAATCTCTTATCTAAGACAGCAAAGCAAAAAAAAAAGAAAAATGATAAATTAAAGAAACCCATTAGATAGAACAACAACAAAAAAACGGTTATAAAGTCATCACGTCGCTGAAATAAAAATTTTCTCTTCATAGAAGTATTTCAAAAAGACTAAAGTTTAGCCTCCGCTTTGTTAAGCCCCAAATAAAGACATCAGGGTCGCAGGAGTATTATACTTTCCGTTAGGGATTTATGTAAAGTTACATGCTCGCTTCTGCTAACACTAATTAACAACATGTTATCTAAGATAATAAAACAAAAAACACATGCTAAATCAAAGAATACGATTAAGATAAAAAAAGAACGCAAAACGGTTATGAAATCATAATTTTGATAGCAGTATCGGAACAAATTTTATCTTCGTAGAAGTATATCAAAAAGACGAAGGTTTAGTTTCCAATTTGTTAAACCCCGGCTAATGACACATAACTAAAACCCAACAGTATTGTACTTTTCGTTAAAAATTTATCTATAAGGAGGTGCTAGCTTCTGTTAACACTTATTGATAATATCTGATCCAAGATAGCAAAACAAAACAGAGATGTTGAATCAAAGGAACCTATAAAGATAGAACAAAACAAAAAACGGTTATGAAATCATAGTTTCGGAAGCAGTAAGAAATAGAAGTTTTCTCTTCTTGGAAGTATTTCAAAAAGAACAAGCTTTAGTTTCTGGTTTGTTAAACCCCAGATAATCACAGGAGGGTCGCATAGGAGGATTGTACTTTCTGTTAGAGATTGATGTAAAATGGAATGTTCGCTTATGTTAATACTTATTGATAATATTTGATCTGATATAACAAAAAAAGCAAATGCTAATTCAAAGAAACCGATTAGATAGAACAAAACAAAAATCGTTTATGAAATCATAATTTCGTTAACAATATAAAATACAAATTTCCTGTTCGTACAAGTATTTCAGGAAGAGCAAACTTTAGTTTCTGCTTGGCTAAACCCCAAATAATGACATTAGGGTGGAGCGAGCATTGTACTTTCCGTTAGAGATTTTCGTATTCCATGAAAAGTGGATTTTCAAGTATGAATATAAACGAACTTGTGGCACAATGTCTTCATTGAAAGCAAACAAAATTTGAAGGAACATTAAAGTAGCCAGTGATTAAGTCTGTGCTGCTTTCTCAGATTTCTTACTTTTTTTAATGTTAAGTGTTGTCTATAATGATTAAATCCAAATTTTCTTTTCATGATACTTTCATAAAGTGTTAAGCATAATTTCTATCAGGATAAACTTTAGATATTGATATAAGAGCTGAAGGATTGTTGTAATTTTCGTTACGGATTTATCTAATCCTTACTGCCAATTTTTTAATCTGAGATACCGAAACCAAATGCTGAACCTCTTCTGCAATTTCTAAAAATAAATTGCTACTTTATAGCAGTATTTCAAAAGACAGAAGTTTAGTTTCAGCTTTGCTAAATCCCAAATAATGACATCAGGGCCCCAGTAGCGATGTACTTTCCGTTAGGGACCGTACTTTAATTATCTTACAGACCAAGGGGGTCGAGAAATTTTGTTTCGATTTGTTACATTAGGGGGAGGGGGTTCCTCAATCATTTACATAATTTTCGAAAATTCGAAAAAACGTTCTCCTGAAGATTATCTTTTTAGTTATAAATTTTAATATTTGGTTAAAATCTCAACAATTTCTTTAAAAGACATCTTTTTTGGTTGTAAATTCAAGTGTTTTGTTACAAATTCGTCTTTTTGGTTTAAAAATTTAACTAATCTCGTGGAACATTAACCTTTTGTTTAAAATTCATATTTTGTTGCTTATGACTCCACTGAAATGTTTTTAGCATGAAAACTTCTGCAAATTTGTCTTTTTGATTTGTAAGTTTTCTTTTTGAATTAAAATTAGCTGTTAAAAATGCATACTTTTTGGTTTAAATTTCAACTATTTAAAATAAAATTAACTTATTGTTTACAATTCTTCTTTTGTTGTTCGAAAATGAACTGGAATCTTCTTTCGATGAAAATTTAACTATTTTTTTAGGGTATTCTTTACACAATTCATCTGTTTTAGAAGGAATTTCATCTTTCTTAAATAAATTTAAAAATTCACCTGCTTTAGCAGAAATGACATCTTTTTTTTGATAAAAATGCAACTGTTTGGTTGAAAACACTGCTGCTTTGTTGAAAATTGAACTATTTCGAAAAATTTACTTTTTATTTAAATTTAATATTTTGCGGTTAAAACGAGAACTAAAATCCTTTCTCGATGAAAATTCCATTATTTTTTGAAAATTTATTTTTTTATTTTTAATTAAAAATTGATCTGTTTAAAGAGACATCTCATCGTTCATAGGTAAAAATGCAACTATTTGGTAGAGAATTCAATTGAGATCTTTTTAAACAGAAAACTCAACTAGTTTTTTCAAAATTTACATTTTTGATTTAAAAATAGATCTGTTTTCGTAGAAATGTAATTTTTTTTAATGAAAATGCCACTTTTTGGTTACAATTTAATCTTCTTTGCTTAAGTATTGAACTATTTTGTTTGAAAGATTTGAATGAATCAGTTTTTAAGATTGATCCTTTTGAGTTGAAGATTCGCCTTTTTTCTTAAACAAATAATTCTCAGGGTTTGAAATTCGTCTTTTGGTTTGAAGTTTCAACAATTTTGATAAACTATTATTGCTTTCTTGAGTGAAAAATTTGTATTTGTTAAAAATTCGTCTTTTTGATTTTAAACTTCTTTTTTTAAATAAATGTCATCTTTTTAATTGAAATATAAAATACGATACTCTTTTTTGTGGGTATTTATCTTTTTAGTTTAAAGATTCAAGTATTTTTTAAAAAGCCATCTTTTATTGCAGGAAAGTCTCTTTTTGTTTAAAATAAAAAAATAAATTTAAAAATTTGTATTGCCAATAACTTTTTTATTCCGTTTATAAAATATTCTATGTTAAAAGTACTACAAGATTAAAAGAACAGTATTTGAATGTTATTATTTGAGGAAAGTGAAAAATTAGTCAAGGAAAAGTCAGTGAACTTTGAAAATGATGTTCTCGGACACCCTTCCTAATTCTGAATTAAGGTCCACATAAATTAAAATAAAATTCAGCAAAAACCATTTTTTAACTCAAAATTTATTTTATTAAGAATGACCTGTTTTAAAATTAATATTTTGTATTAAAATTTGTTTCGAAATCATTGAAGTTTATATTCAAAACTTAACTTCTAATGAAAACTTCAAATGAATCTTTAAAAATTAACTTAAAAATTTGTTAATTTAAAAAGCTCAATAATTTACATGAATAAAATGGAAGCTTATACAAATTTTAAATTATTTTTTCAATTTGTAAAATCAAAGTTAAAGAATTTTTAACCAAATGCTTAACTTTTCAACCAAAGAGAACAATTTTTATAATTAAAGTCAAAGAATTTTCAACACAATAATTAACTGTTCAACCAAATGTACCATTTATAAAAACAAAATCAAAGAATTTTCAACACAATAATTAACTGTTCAACCAAATGTACAATTTTTAAAATCAATGTCAAATAATTTTCAACAAAATACCTAACTTTTCAACCAAAGAGAACAATTTGTAAAATCAAAATCAAAGAATTTTCAAG
>JAWWLR010000148.1:35032011-35043625 GCA_035041075.1 Acraspis erinacei | reverse complement strand
GCTTTTCCGCAAGAAGCGCTACGAATGATGCAAACTAACTAAATCCGAATCTACGCGTCCAAATTTTACAAAGTCCGCATGGGAGTGGGGTCTCCTTATACTACTTCGTGCTCTAAACGAACCCATTTGGGATTCTACAGGTATCTATTAGAGCTCAAATTCCTAAGGACGCTAAAGTTCATTTTAGCCGCAACATGAGTGAACCTCTAGTTTTTCCTGAATATCAATGACACAGACTTTACCCTTTACATGACAGTCGAAGATCCCTACACATCAGAAAAGGTCAACAAGTAGCTAACCAACTTATTTCAAAGATGCCAAAGACCAACTTGTCACTTGCAAAACAACACAACACGATCTTACAAGAAATTCCTTTGATAAAGCAAAGGGGTTTGGTTCAAGTAAGCATGTTCTTGCTGTGTCGCGTCGTTTAACGAACGAGTAGCCAGTGATGTCAGGCGCAGAGAACCGCCCCATTGCGAGTAGGGAATACGCGGAATCCGAGATATATTCTGCAGAACCGACTATTAATTTGGTTCCCAGGACAGCGGGGACGGTCCAGAGGAGAAACAGAGACAGAATGGGAAGAGACGCTAGGGATGACGGGGTGGCGCGGGGGTTTGGGGGGCTGATAGCCTCCAGGGCAATGGATTACCTTCGGTTCTCTACGTCGTACCGCGCGGGACAACCCTGCGAAGTTAATAATCATCAAAAGTCACAGTGTTTGCAGAGGGCGGACCCTTGTCCTTTGTGCACGTACGCGTGCTGCTGACGCTAATATGACTCCACCGGGGTTTATTACGAGTTATTAGAGCCGTTACATATCGCTGGATTTCCAGGACGTATCCGATCCACCACTACGAATTGGTGGTGAACTCTAATCCGCTGTCATTGCGAATTTCTTCTATAATAATTTGATACGTCCGACCAGATTCAACTAAGCAGAAATTATAATCCTCCCTTCTCTATTTGTCGAAAGACGAGTAAATAGTATCAAGAGTGAAAGAAATTTGCGAAGATGGTTGGGCCATGTTGAGAGAATGATTACTAGTGACAAGGTACCCAGATGTAGCGTGCCCATAGTTAGCGTGCCCACACGTAGCGTGCCCACATGTAGCGTGCCCAGCAACAGCGTACCCAGAGAAAGTTTGAGAAAGGATAAGTGGGAATGTTTGAATGAGACACTATGACTAGATTTTGCTGTCTCAAAAACATTTTTATATTTTGCTGAAGATAAATTTAGCTTTTTTCTGTTATTATATCAGTTTTTTTATTTGTGGACTAGGATATTTGCAGATTTATAATAGATTTCGCCTTTTTTCTCTCTTTTTGTCCAACATTTTGCCAATATTCCTCTTGATTTATATTTTCTCCTTCGAAAGGATTCTCACTACCCGATTAACATGTAATATTATAATATTCTAATCTTAGAGATATTAATGAGCTGCTCTCCACATCATTAAGAACCAATTTCCTAGCAAGCAGATTGGTGGTTTTGCACTATTAATGAGGAGCTTTTATCTCAGTTGTAACTCGGTGCATTATTAATATAAAAAAAGTTTAATTACTCCCACTATCAATAGAATTATTCTAATTTATAATGAAGTTTGCATTTCAAAAATATACATGTTTTTAATTTAATTTGGAGTCCGTTTAAAAACTACGCCACACTTTTCAAAATTCACATATTTGGTCGTAAATTAAATTTGTTGTTGAAAATTCAATTTTTGTTGAAGAAAATTCGTCTTTTTGATTTGGAGATTCAACAATTTGTTTTAAAATTAAACTCTTTGGTTAAAAATGTACTTTTTTGTTAAAAATTCATATTTTTCGTTCAGAATATAATTACTGTGGTAGAAAATAAAAATATTCGACTAAAAATTAAACTATTTAATTGAAAATGTGACCGTTTTATTGGAAAGTTGTTTATTTGGTGTAGAATTAATTCTTTAATTGCAATTTTGACTAATTAAGTTTGAATTAAAAATTTAACTTTATTAGATGAAGATTCAAATTTTTGGTTCAAAATTTATGTATTTTGTTGTAAATTTTTATTTTTTAGTAGAAAATTATTAGGGTCGATTGTAAATTGAACTACTTGATTGAAAGTTGATCTATTTTGGGAAAACCTTATTTTATTGCTTGAAGATGAAGCTATTGGCATAAAAATAATTCTTCTGTTTAACCTAAAATTTCACTTTTTAAGTTCAAAATTCTATTATTACATTTTTGACTGAGAATTTATCCTTTTTGTAGAAAATTCAACTACTTCGTTGAAATTTGAACTATTTTTTGTTGAAAATTCACTTTATTAGCTGCATATCGATTTCTTTGTTTACAAATTTAAATATTTTATTAAAAATTCATTGTATTTTTGGTTAACAATTTATTTTTTGAACTTTACATTAATGTTTTTTTATTTAAAAAATCATATTCTCGGGTAGAAACTGAAACTATTTTGTAAAGAATTGGTATTTTTGCCTAAATTATATTATTTTTATTAATAATTTAACGTTTTCTCGGTTAAAATATCAGCTAATATATTTTTCTTTACAAATCACTCTTTTTCATTTAAAATTCCACTACGTGGTTGAAATTTGAACTATTTTCTTAAAGATTTAATTTTTATATTTAATATTCATCGCTTTAAATGAAAATTCGACATTTTTCAGTAAAATTTAATAATATTGTTAGAAATTCTAAAATTATGTTAAAAAGTCCTATTTTTCGTCGAAAATGTAACTATTTTCTTGAAAATTCGTCTTTTTGGGTCGAAAATTATAATTTTTTGACAGAAAAATGAACTATTTGGTTATAAATTAACTTTTTCATTTAAAATGTATTATTTCTTTTGAGGTTTAAACTGTTTCGTTTAAAATATCGTATTTTTTAGTTAAAGTATTTTTTTGAAATTTTTTTTTGGTTGGTATAAAATGAATCTTCTTGGTTATTTAACTCATCTGTTCTCTTCCAAATTCATATTTTTTGTTCAAAATTGAATTACTTTGTTGTGAATTCGCTTTTTGAAAGAAAATTTTTTTTACTTAAAATTTAACTATTCCAGTTGAAAGATATGTTTTTTGCTCGAAAATGTAAATATTTTTGTAATCGCCTTTTTGTGGGGAAAATTCGATTATTTCGTGGAAAATTCTATTATTGGTTTAAAAATTAACTGTTTCGCTCAAAATTTATATTTTCGGGCAGAAAATTCAACGGTTTTGTAGAAAATTGCCTTTATTGTTTTAATTCAACTATTTTTTTATTTAAAATTATAATCTTGTGTTTGCAATAGCAAATATTATTTTTTTCGTTGAGAATTTATCTTTTATGGTTATATTCAACTGTTTTTAAAAATATAAAATTAAAATATTTTTTTGGTCAAAACATCAATTTTTCAGAATTTTATTTTAATATTTATTCTTATTGTTTATTTTATTTTTGTACTCGTAATATATTATATTTTCCGTTAATAATTTATCAAGGTTTTTTTGGAAAATGCATCATTTGAAGATTCACAATTTTACTAGAAAATTTAACTACGTGTTTCAAAAAGTAATTGTTTAAAAAAAAATTCAGCTATTTTATCAAAATTTCATCATTTTTGTCGGAAAATAATTGTTTTATATAAAAAAATCGTCTTTTCGGAAAGAAAATTCGTCCCTTTGGATTGAAAATTCAACTCTGGTTTCAGAATCTTCTTTGTTCAGGAATTCAGGCAGTTGCTGGAAAATTCATCTTTGTAGGTTGAAAATTCAAAGATTTTATTAAAAAACATTTTTTTCAAAATTCAACATTTTTACTGAAAAATTGTATTTTTTAATGAAAAATTCTTCCCTATAGATTGAAGCAATTTTTGATGAAACTGTTGAATCTAAATTTTTTGTTTATTCCACTATTTGCTTATAATCATCTTTCCTGATTGAAAATTCGTCTTTTCAGGTTTCAAAGTGAATTTTTTCTCTAAAAAATTCGACCTATAGATTACTGAAAGTTTTAATTGCGATCAATTTTTTTTTTTTTTTGAAGGACTAAAAGTAAAAAGCCACGTGTTTCACTAATTGAACTAGAAATCTATAGTCACCCCCATCTGTTCTATTTCATTATTTTTCCGAGTCTGACCTATGACAAACTATAAAATAGGTTTCGTGCGTTTTTAGACATATTGCCTCATACCTGTGTGACTGCACAATAGGTGCATTCAGTGACGGGCATCGTTGAAGAATGGTGAAAAAAATAAAAAAATAAAAAATAGCCCGACAATACCACACGGTGTCAAAATACGAAGGCCATAAGGCTAATTTGGCGAATTAGGCGGTTTCATTGGTTTCCAAGTCCCCTCTTCAAAGAGCCAGAACCCTTGTTTTGTATCGTCACCGTTTTATGAAGCACTCGCGCGCGGTGTTTGAAGTTCCCTTGAAAATCAAGGCAAAAGGTTGAAACTTGAAAGTAGCTAAAATTTCTCTCCGAAACTAATTAAAGTCTGATAAATTTTATAGGCGTTATAAAGCACTTTCCATATCATGAAAACCTAATGAGTTTAAATCATAAAAACTTTATGGAGAGCAAACTAGGAAGATTAGCATGCATTATAATTTATTAATTTTCTTCTATTACCGATATGCATAATTTGTTTTTTATCATTTCGATTTTAATAATATAATTAGATAATTAGTGAGTTGAATAATTATCTTGGCTTTTAGACAGTGGAAAAGTGACTTTAAAAAACTTTTAAAACCTTTTTAAAAACACTACTTTAGATAATAATTTCAGAATATAAAAACCAAAAAAATTAAACCAAAAAAGTTTTAATAAAAAAATTAACAATATGTATAAATATGAAAATTCGAAGGCAAAACTAGTTATATTTATAGAAAATCGCTTGGAAAAAAATTCTAGTGTTAAATATTGGTTTTACTTCTGATTGAAAATTAATTTTTTTAATTGAAAATTTAACTATTCTAGTCTTTAGCGGTAAAAAATTCCTCTCTACCGATTTTCGTCGAAAATTTAAATTTCATTCTTTTTTTTTCAAAATTTGTCTTTTTGAGCAATTCTTTTTTTTAGTACTTCTTTTTGGTTCGAAAACTCATCTCTTCTGGTAGAAAATTCTCTCTTTTTTATTGTTAGAACTGCAACTATTTGGTGCTTAAAAAAATGTCTGTTCTCTTAAAATAGAAATATTTTATTGAAAATTTGTTGTTTTTTTTTTGGTTGAAAATTAATTTTTTAAACTTAAAATTGAGCTATTCGCTGAAAAGTATATTTTTTAATAAAAAATTCATGTATTATGTTCAAATTCATCCATCTTAGGATAAAATTAATCCTCTTAACTGAGAATTCATTTTTTGTTTTAAAAATATAGTCCCTGGTCCAAATTTGAAAATTTTAGCTGAAAATTTATTGCTTTTTTTTATTGAAAAAGAATATTTAATTTAAAAATTGAGCTTTTTGGTTCAAGTTTAACTTTTATAGTTAAAAATGAAACGTATTAGTTCACAATTCAAACTTTTTGTTGAAAATTCGTCTATTTTGGTAAACATGGTATCTTCTTGGTTGAAAATGTATCTTTTAGGTTTTAAAATTCAACAATTCAGTTGAATTTTGTTCCCATCTTGCCTGAAAATTCTTTCTTTATTTCTTTAAAAATTTAACTCATTTATTTAAAATTCCTTTTTTGGTTTAAATTCAACTATTTTGTGAAAAATTGGTCTTTTTGATTAAAATTTAATTAACGTTTCCTTAAATTTATATTTTCGGATTGTAAATTCTATTGTTTTTTTAAAAATAAAAATCGCCTTTTTTAATTTAACAGATGGTTTAAATAAATTTTCATTGTTCACTAGATATTTTTTCTTAGTTAAATATCACACTATTTTCTTAAAAACTCATCTTTTTTCTATAAAAAATTAATTTTTCCGGAAGAAATTTTCCCTTGTTTATCAAAGATACAAACTTTTGTTTGCAAAATAATCGGTTTTGGTTAAGCATTCAATCTTCAGTTTTAAATTTCAACTACTTTATTGAATTTTAAACTCTTTCCGTAAAAATTAATGTTGTTAGTTCAAAATTTAACTATGTTGATGAAATTTTGTTGTATGGAAATTAATTTTTTTACCTGAAAATTTAACTATTCCACCTCTAGTTGAAAGTTAATTTTCGAAACTTAAAATTCCACTACTTGTCAACTATTTAATCAAAAAAAATTTTTCGAAAGAAAATTAATTTTTTTAATTGAAAATTTATCTCTTTAGTTGAAAATTTAACTATCCCATTTTTAGTTAAGAATTATAGTTTTTTGTTGGATATTTATAATTTTAGTTGAAAATTTATTTACTCTGATAAAAATTTAACTATTTTGTTTTAGATTCATAAATTTTGTTAAAAATTTCTCTATATTGGGAAAATTAGCCTTCCCGGTTGAAAATTCATCTTTGAAGTGGAAAATTCAATAATTTATTTTAATTTCTTTTTCTTTCTTATTTGATAAATCGTTTTTCGTTGAAAATTCTAATCTTTGATTTAAAATATTTCTGTTGGTTTAAATTTAACTATTTTTTATGCAATATTAACATCTTTTTTTATTTTAATAAAAAATATTATATTTTTGATTGAAAATTATTTTTTTTGTGAAGAAAATTAATTTTTAAAGTAAAAATTCGACTAATTGATTAAAATTGTTCTTTTTTAGTTCCAAATTCAATTCTTGGTTTCAAAATTGGACTAGTTACAAGAAAATTAAATTACTTTTTTAGGAAATGCTACTTATTGTTTAAAATTTCAACCATTTCAATACAAATTAATTTTTTTGAAAGAAAAGTAATCTTTTCACTTGAAAATTTATCACTTTCGTTAAAAATGTAAGTATTTTGTTCTAAATTATTTAGTTAAAAATTCACGTTTTAAAGTAAAAATTTAACTATCCCATTTTTAGTTGAAAAATTAGAATTTTGGTTGGAAATTCATCATTTTAGTTAAAAAAATTTCTTTTCGGTTAAACATTTAACTATTCGGTGGAAAATTTAACTATTTTGTTTATAATCCATGAATTTCTTTTTCTGTCTTGATTAATAAATCTTTATTTGTTGAAAATTCAATTCTTTTGTTTAAAATTCGCCGTTTTATTCTGAATTGTACTATTTTTTATTTAAAATTAAATTCTTTATTTGTTGAAATAGGAACTATTGCATTTTTTGTTGAAGTTTCATTTTTTTCCGTAGAAACCTAATTTGTTTAAATTAAAAATGTTTAACATTTGGTGAAAAGTTGAACGCCTTTGTTAAAAAACATTTCTTAGGTAAAAAATTTATAATTTTAGTTGAAAATTTATCCCTTCCATTGAAAATTGAACTGTTATCTAGTAAATTCGTGTTTATTTAGTTGAAAATTATTTTTTCTACTGAAAATTCAACTACTTGATTGAAAATTGATCTTTTTTGGTAGAAAATTCATCTTCTGGATAGAAAATTCATCCCCTTCATTGAATATTTCTCTATCTTATTGTAAATTCATTTATATTTAGTTGAAAATTAATTTTTTTGAATAAAAATTTTTAATTACATTTTTAGTTAAAAATTTATATTTATTGGTTGAAAATGTATTTATTTTTAAGACGATGATCTTATTTGGTTAATAACTCATGTAGTTTGTTTCAAATTTATTTTTGCGTTATAGATTCATAATTTCAGTAAAAAATTCATCTCGTTATTTGAAAATTTAACTATTTTCTTTGGAATTCATGACTTTTATTGAAAATTCGTCTGTTTTAGTAGAATAATAGTATTTTCGGTTGAAAACTTATATTTTCGATTGAAAATTCAACGAATTATTTGAATTTCTTTTTCTTTCTTATTATTAATAAAAAAATTTGTTGAATATTCAACTCTTTTGTATAAAATTCGTCTATTTGTTTCAATTTAACTTTTTTTATTTAAAATTAAAATTTTTGTTGTAGAAGAATCGTTTTTTTTTTTTTTTGAAAACTCGACTCTGTCGTACAAAATAATATTTTTTACTCACATCAATTTTCCTATTCAACTATTTTCTTGCAAATTAATCTTTCTTGACAGAAAATTAATTTCCTTAGTATAAAACTCGAAAACTTGGGTGATTTGGTTTCTTTTAGGGCTAAAAAATTTTCCTATTTTGAAAATTAAACTCTTTCGTTTAATACTCGTCTTTTTGTTTGAAGTAAATTATTTTTTATTTGAAACTAAAGTCCTTTTCGGTCAATTATACATTTTTTGAACTAAAAAAATTTAACTATTTGTTTGAAGGTTAAACTCCTTTGTTAAAACACATTATTTGGTTGAAGATATCGAATTTCTTTTATTTTAATTGAAAGTAATTTTTAAAAATTTTAAACTAAAATTTTTTTTTAATACCGATTGTTAAATTTTTGGCTAAAAATGGTATTTTTTAGTAGAAAATTAATTTTGTAAACTAAAAATTTAACTATTTTGTTGTAAATTCGTTTTATTTATATAAAAATCGATATTTTAACTAACAATTTAATTATTTGATTGAAAATTCGTCTTTTTTCTGAATTTTTTTTTTACTGAAAATGTAACTATTCCATAAATATAGTTATCGTAATGTTTATAATACTGTATAAAAAGGGGCGGAATACGTCGTTGGCTTCTGAAAAAAATAATACCAGATCATTCACCAGGACGAGTCTCTTTAGTTGCATTGTAAAAGTGAAATCGGTTCGTGTTTGAGATGTTATTTGTAGCACATTAGTATTGTATCGTAGTATGATGGGGTCAGAGCGGGGCGTTGGAGTGTTTAAGGGTGATTACACTCAACGACAGGGGTGGCTTTATTGGAGGAGGTTCTCAGCGATTCTCAACTTTTATATCAAACTAGGATTAATATATACAATATTTGTCAAATAATACACTCTGCATCAAAATAGACTCCTTATTAAATAAAAATAATTAATGTAAATAATTTTAAGACCATTCATAATTTTTTTTGGCTTTAATTTTGTAAAAAAAAAATTAGCAACTGCGAGGAAGCGAACCTCTTTCAGGTCGATACCGTTCCCAGTAACAAAGGCCGCAACCGTTTGTTGTTCATTTATTTTACAAAAATAACCAAAAAAATATTATGCATGGTATAAAAATGATTTATTTTAAGACAATGCATAATATTTTTAGTTTATTTTTGTAAAAAAAAATACCAAATGCGAGGAAGCGAACCTCTATCATGTCGATACCGTTCACAGTAACAACAGTCTTTTTATTGTAAGAAATTAATTTTTTAACCTAAAATTTAAAAATTCGATTACTCTGGTTGAAAAAATGTTAGAAATGTTATTATTTTGTTGACATTTTTTTTATTTTGTTCTAAATTTATCAGCTTCTTAACAAATCCTTCCGTTCGTTTAAAAATGCATCTATTTTGTTTTAAAAAATCGTCTTTTCTAGCAGAATATAATTATACTTAGTAAAAAAGTAATCTTCTTTGTTTAAAATTGAATTATTGTTTGCAAATATTTTTTTTGTAGAAAAAATTTTGTTTACCTAGCTGAGAAATAAAAGGTTCTATTTCTGGTAGAAAATGTATATTTTTAATTAATAATCAACTATTTGTTTGTAAATTCCTCCTTTTCGTACAAAAATATTCTTCTGAGATAAAACCTATTTTTTTAAATAGAAAATTCAACGGCTTCGTTACGAGTTGAACCTCTTTGTATAAAATAAGATATTTTTTTTGATGATTTATAATTTTAGTTAAAATTTTATCTCATTAGTTAAACATTCAAATATTGTGTTAGAAATGCATTTTTTTGTAGTTGAAAATTTAATTATTTTGTTGACAATTTAACGTTGGCTAAGAATTATAGAAAAATTTATATAAATACTTTTACAAAGGACAAAAAATTCTGGATTAAATATTCGTTTCTTCTTTTATTTAAATAAATTTCTCAAATGGAAAATTTAACTATTCCAGTTAAGATTTTTCACTTTTGAAGAAAAATGTATCTTTTTTGGTTCAGTATCCGAATTTTTGTTGACAATTAACTTTTTTGTTATAAATGTATCTTTTCGGGCTAAAAATTAGACTTTTGCAGAGAATTTGCCTTTTTTCTTGAAAATTGTACAATTCAGTAAAAAATTTTTTCCTCTTGACTGAAGGATTTTTTGTTGAGTATTCATATTTTTGGATGAAAAATTCAACTACTTGATTGAAAGAGTAATTATTTCGTTACAAATTAATTTTTTTGGTAAAAATTCATCTTCTCAATTCAAAATGTAACTATTGTATTAAAAATACCGTATCATTAGTCAAAAATAAATTTTTTTGTCCGTCTAAATATTTAACTATTACATTTTTGTTCAAAAATTGGTCTAATTAAATGGAAAATTCAACCATTTTTTGGAAAATTCATCTTTTTTGGTAGAAAATTAATTCTCTTGGTTGAAAAATCATCTTTTTGCCTCAAAATTTTAACTATTATTTTAAAAACTCGCTTTTTTCGGGAAAATTAATTTCTGTAACTGAAAGATAAACAATTTTATTTTTTATAGTAAATTTATCTTCTTTTAGTTTTAAAGTCAACTATTTTGTTTAAATTTTGTCTTTTTTCGTAGAAAAATATTCTTCATAGTTAAAACTCTTTTTTTGTTGTTCAAATTGTAACTATTTTGTTTTAAATTGAACTCCTTTGTTAGAAATACATTTTTTAGTTAAAGGTTTATAATTTGTGTTGAAAATTTATCTTTTGCGTTTGAAAGTTAAACCATTTTGTTATAAATTCGTGTTTATTCAGTTAAAAATCAATTTTTGAAATTGAAAATTTAACTATTCCATTTTTAGTATCAAAAATTATGTCTTTTTGTTTGAAAATTCAATTAATTCGTGGCAAGATGATCTTTTTTAATTGAAAATTTAAACATTTGGTTAAAAATTAGACTATTATGTTGAAAATTCTTTTTTTATGAAAAATTATTTTTAACTGACATTTTAGCTTTTCCGTTTTTGGTACAAAATTGATTTTTTTGTTGCTGCAAATTCCTCTATTAATTTGAAAGTCAGTTTTTTAACAGAAAATTACTCTTCGTAGCTGAGAATTTTTTTTTATTGAAATTTTAACCACTTGATCGAAAGTTTAAATCCTTTGTTGAAAATAAATATTGTTTTGATTAAAGGTTTCTAATTTCTGTTAAAAATTGATCTTTCCCGTTGAAAATTAAATTTTCAAACTGAAAATTAAACTATTCTATTTTTATTTGTAAATTTATACTTTTTGGTTGATAATTAAATTATTTTGTTGAAAATTGATAATTTCCAATTGAAAATTCATATATTGAAGTTTTGAATTTTTCTTCCACCTTGAAATTCCAAATTTTCCGAAGCATCCGTTCTTTAATAAATATACAGATATAAATTAAATTGTCTGAAAATTAATTTTACTTTAACAAAACTGAGTCGTTTTTATTTGAAGTTAATAATAAAGATAATATACAACAATTTTAAATTCTGGGGCTCGCTCTGAATTAATGTGCAGAATTTCTGAAAATAAAACCAAGAATCCAATGACCAAATTTATACAACCACCATAAAATGTTACTATTCAAATTTAAAAAAAAGGAACTATTTTTTCATAAAA
>JAWWLR010000148.1:35001940-35014153 GCA_035041075.1 Acraspis erinacei | reverse complement strand
AATCATTCAAATCTATCTGAAATCTTTGGGAAATCATTGAAATCTTTGTGTAATCATTGGACAACTTTGCGAAATAATTTTGCAATACCTGATAATATTTGTGAAATTATTCAAATCTTTGTGAAATCATTGAAATCTTTGTTCAACACTTAACATCTCTCTGAAATATTTTTTAAATATTCGGCATTTTGATATTTGTGAAATCTTAAAAAAAAACGAAATATTTTATGTATTTCTGAAATATTCGACAATATTTTTAAAAGTATTAAAATATTTATGAAATCTTTAATAAATTCATGAACTCTTTACGAAATATTTAAAATATTTGGTAATATATGCGAAATTAATGTACTCTTTGTGAAGTAATGAAAGTGTTTATGAAATCTTTGGGAAATCATTCAAATCCTTTTGAAATTTTTCTGCAACTTTTGGAAATTTTTCGCGAAATGTTTAAAATATCTAGTAAAGCTGGTAAAATGAAATCATTATAAATATTGAAATAATGAAAATTTTGGTGAAATCTTTGGAATCTGATTAAAATACATTGTGAAATCTTTGTGAAATATTTCTGAAAGCTTTGGAAGTTTTTACGACATTAAAAATATTTGGTCATTTTTGTGAAATCTTTCTGAAACCCTTCTGAAAGCTTTGGAAATCTTTCTAAATCATGGATCTCTTTGTGGCATAATGAAAGTCTTTGTGAAATCTTTGCGAGATACTTAAAATCCTCGTGAAATCTTTCTGAAATTTTTGGATACTTTTCCAATATATTAAAAATATTTAGTAATTTTTTTTAAAATATTGAAATCTTAAGGAAATAATTCAAATCTATCTGAAATCTTTGGGAAATCATTAAAATCTTTGTGAAAATCTTTGAGAAACGATTAAAATCCTTTTGAAATCTTTGAGAAATCAATTAAATTTGTCTGAAGTCTTTGAAAAATCCTTGAAATCTTTCTGAAATCATTGCAATCCTCTTGAAGTCTTTGTAAAATCTTCCGAAAATCATTAAAATCCTTTTGAAATCATTTTAAAACGTTTCTCAAAGCTTTGGAATTTTTTCCGGAATATTTAAAATATCTGGTAACGTTTGTAGAATTATTGAAATCTATAGAAAATCATTTATATCTATCTGAAATCTTTGAGAACCTTTCTGAAATCATTGAATGAAATCTTTGAAAGATCATTAAAATCCTAATGAAATCTTTGTGAAACCTTTCTGAAAGCTTTCGAAGTCTTTGTGAAATCTTTCTAATTCATTTAAATATTTGTGAAATCTTTAGGGAAAATTGAAATCTTTTTGAAATCTTTGCGAAATCTTTCTGAAAGCTTTGAAAATGTTTGTGACATATTTAAAGTATTTGGTAATGCTTTTATAATAATCGAAATCTTTGAGAAATTAATTAAATTTATCTGAAACTTTGGAAAATCATTGAAGTCTTTGTGAAATCTTTCTGAAACCATTTAAATTCTTGTGAAATAATGAAAGTCTTTGTGAAATATTTGGAACATCCTTAAAATCCTTGTGAAATCATTGTAAAATCTTTCTGAAAGTTTTGGAATTTTTGCGAAACATTTCAAATATTTGGTAATGCTTTAAAAATTATTGAAATCTTTAAAAAATAATTCAAATCTATCTGAAATCTTTCTAAAATCAATCCATTTTTTGTGAAATAATTAAAGTTGTTGTGAAATCTTTAAAAGATCATTGAAATCCTTATGAAATCTTTGTGAAATCTTTCTGAAAGTTTTGAAAATTTTTACGACATATTTAAAGTATGTGGTAATTTTTAGAAAATTATTGAAATGCTTGTGAAATAATTTAAATCTATCTGAAATCTTTGAGTAAAGATTAAAATCCTTTTGAAATCTTTGCGAAATCTTTCTGAAAGATTTGAAAATTTTTGGGATACATTTAAAATATTTGGTAATGTTTTTGTAATTATAGAAACCTTGGCGAAATCAATTAAATTTATCTGAAATATTTGGAAAATCATTGAAATCTCTGTAAAATCTTTCTGAAATTATTAATAATTTTGTAAAATAATAAAAGTTTTTGTAAAATGTTTTGGAAATCATTCAAATTTTTTTGAAATCTTTCTGAAAACTTTGACAATTGCTGCCAAATATCTAAAATATCTGGTAATATTTGTAAAATTATTGAAATCTTTAGAAAGTCATGGAAATCTATCTGAAATCTTTGTGAGATCTTTCTGAAATGATGAAATTTTTTGTGAAATAATAAAAATCTTTGTGAAATCTTTAGAAGATCATTAAAATCCTTATGAAATCATTGTGAAATCTTCCTGAAGTCTTTCTGAAATCATTGAAATCTTTGTGAAATAATGAAAATCTTTGTGAAATCTTTGGAAGATCATTAAAATCCTTATGAAATCATTGTGAAATCTTCCTGAAGTCTTTCTAAAGCATTGAAATCTTTGTGAAATCCTTCTTAATGGTTTGGAAATCTTTCTGAAATTTTTCTAATTCATTGAAATATTTGTGAAATAATGAAAGTCTTTGCGAAATCTTTAAAAGATCCTTGATAATAAATAGCCCGAGTGGATGATGACTTCAAATGAGGAATTTGTGAGACTCTTCACTTGGAGTGATTGCTAGAGAGATTGATCAGCAACTTGGGTCGAATTAGTTTTTGGGAATGATTGATTTATTAATTTAAATTAAATATTTAAATAAATAACACGGTTCTTAAAGAAAATAAGCAAATTGGCATCTTCTAATTCAGAAAAACAATTAAAAACCGAAATTTTCTTCCTTTCTAAGCAATAAAAATGTTTCAAATAAAAGTAACGCCTCTTCCAGTTTAGAAATACGTAAAAATAAAAATGTCCGTCCTTCTGACTTGATAAGAATCTTAAAAATAAACAATTTCCAATCTCTAGTTCAGAAAAAATTGAAATCAAAATTTCCATCCTTTCTGCTCGATAAAATTCTAAAAACAAAAAAATGTTCCCTCCGAATTCAGGAAATATTGAAAATCGAAAATTTCTTCTTTCAACTTCATAAAAATGTTAAAAATAAAAATTTCCGCTTCCAATTCAGAAAAACATTGAAAGTAAAAAGTTCCTCCTTCGACCCATTGAATATGCTAACAAGAAAAAATATCCTTTTACAATTTTGAAAAAATTCGTCGCTTCTATCTCTATAAAAATCTTTAAAATAAAAAAAATGTCCCTTATCCAATTCAGAAAAAAGGAACAAACTTCCCTTCTTTTTAACTGGATCAAAATCTTTTCAAAAATTTCCCTCTTCCAAATTAAGGAAAATAAAAAAATTTTCCTCCTCCAATTCAGAAAAAATCGAGAACAAAAATTTCCAATCTTAATACTCAATAAAAAGGTTCAAAATAAAAATTGTAGCTCTTCCAATTTATGAAAAATATCTTCCTTTTAACTGAATAATAATTTTTAAAATATAAAAATGGCCTCTTGCAATTAAAAAAATGATAACCATAATTTTTTCCGTTCCAGCTCAATACAAATGCCAAAATTAAAAAATTATCCTCCTAATTCATAAAATGATACAAAGAAAATATTCCTCGTTCCAAACTCAATAAAATTTAAAAAATACTTTTGACTTTAATTATTTTTATTTTCATCTGTTTCACATTAATTGATCGATTGTTATTTATAGAAAAAAATTAAACACTTTCACTTCCTAATTAAAATATTTAACGATTCATGACTTCCTATTTCAAAAAATTTAGTTTAAAATTATTTGCTTCTGATATTTGATTTGTAACTGCTTATTTTTAATGAGCAGCCAATATTTCTAAACATTAGATTTTTTTTACAAAATTCAATGAATTTAAAATGAAATATTTTAGAATGCAAAAATTTTAATTTTAAATTGTTTATAAATTGAAAATAGTTTATAAAGTTTCAGTTGGACTTTTACGTTTATTTTACTTTCGAATTGAAGCATTTCTATTTTTAACGTTAACATTTATAAATTGTTTCATTTAGAAAAAGATTCAAAATCAATTATTGTTTATTTTTTCATCATGAGTTTATATAATTATAATTAATTTCACTTTTTTATTTTGAGATTTTTACTTGTTTTACTTTTCAAAATTGCTTTTTAAAGTTCTTTTAATTAATAATTTACTCTTAAAAATCAAGATCTAAAATAAAAAATTTGTAAACTGAAGGATTTCAGACCAATTGAACAATTGAACTGAAAATACAAAAAAGTTATTCATGTATAGAACAATCAGAAATAATGATTTCATATTGAATTAAAGTTTGAAATATAAAAATAAATATTAGAAATCTATTAGAGTTCAAAAAAAAATAATAATTTTTTTTTCTTCATTTTTTGTAGAAGTATTGGTGGACCTGCTTTGGGATTGCCAGGAGATCCTTGGTTACCACCACCAGGACTTCTTAGTGCCCTTCCTGGATTTTTAGCTGCCCCTCATACTGGTTATCCAAGTTACCTAACGTCCTCCAGAAGACTTCCGTCGCCACCAAACGTCAGTTCAGTAGCTGCACTTCCTGGTAAATATTTCAGTTAAAATTTAATTCATCTCATTCTCAAATAAAGATAAAAATATATTTAAACCTCTATTTAAAAAAAAGCATCTTGGAGTGATCGTCTAAATTCTAAAAGGACCATGGGTCGTCTGAAAAAACCACTTTGTTTTTTGAGTTATCATCTCTTTTTAGTACGGGAGCCTACGCGCCAAACAGCAAACAGGTTTAGAAATTAATACCTAAATTAATATTTTTAAATCTTTTTAATTTATTAGAATTCTTTTATATTCATTTGAATTGCTTCCAATCCTCTTAAAAGGTTTTATATTATTTTAAATTCTTTCAATTCCTTCAAATCTTTAAAATTCCTCAGAATTCCCTAAATTATTAGAATTCCTGAACATTCTCTGAAGTATCTGAATTCAATGAATTCTTCTAAATTCCTTGAACCGCTTCTCTATTTCTTGAATTGATTAGGAGTCCTTGGAATTTCCATAATTATCCGGATTCCGAGAATTAACGGAATTCCGAAAATTCAAGGAGTTCAGAGAATTAATGAAATTCAGAAAATATCGTGATTTCAGAAAATTTAATAAAAATTCCGTGAATTCTCTAAACTCTTTTAATGATCTGAATTCTCTAAATTCTCGGAATTCTCTGAAATCTCTGCATTCCGTGAATTTTATTAATTCTACCTATGAATTTCATGCGTTCTATTAATTCCCTGGATTCTACGAATTTTCTCGAATCTGTGAATTTCCCGAATTCTATGAATTTCCCGAATTTTATGAATTCCCAAAATTCTCTATATTATCTGAATTCTCTGAATTATCTAAATTCTCTGAATACCCTGAATTCCCTGAATTCTCTGAATTCCCTGAATTCTCTGAATTCCCTAGATTCTGAAATTTCTCCGAATTCTCTGAATTCCGATTCTATGAATTCTATGAATCCTCCGAATTCCCTGAATTCTTGAAATCTTTAAATTTTCGGAATTCCTTCAATTCTCTGAATTCTTTGGATTCAAAGTAGTTCAGATAATTCCTACAATATAAAAATAAAGCTAGGAATCCACAGAAAATAGGTGATTTGAAGGAATTAGAAAGAATTCAAATAATTTAGGAGCATTCGAAGAATTAAAAATAATACAAAGGATTGCGTGAATTCAGAGAATTCTATGAATAAAAGGAACTCCGCAAATTCAAGGAGTTCTGTGGATTTAGGGAATTCTGGAAATTCAAGGAATTCAGAAAAATCAAGGAATTCGGAGAATTCAGACAATTCAAGGAATTTAGAAAATTCAAGGAATTCAGAGAATTCATGAAATTCAAAAGATATTTCATGCTTTCTGTTAATTCCCTGGATTATACGAATTTTCTCGAATCTGTGAATTTCCCGATTTCTATGAATTCCCAAAATGATCTTTATTTCCTAAATTCTCTAGATTGTCTCAATAATCTAAATTCTCTGAATTTTATAAATGCTCAGAATTCCCTAGATTCTCCAATTTCTCCGAATTCTCTGAATTCCATTAATTCTATGAATTCTATGAATTTTATTAAGCCTCCGAATTCCCTGAATTCTTGAAATCTTTCAATTCTCGGAATTCCTTCAATTCTCCGAATTCTTTGGATTCAAAGTAGTTCAGATAATTCCTACAATTAAAAAATAAAGCTAGGAATTCACAGAAAATAGGTGATTTGAAGGAATTAGAAAGAATTGAAATAATTTAGGAGCATTCGAAGAATTAAAAAGAATACAAAGGATTCCGTGAATTCAAAGAATTCTGTGAATATAAGGAACTCCGCAAATTCAAGGAGTTCTGTGGATTTGGGTAATTCTGGAAATTCAAGGAATTCAGAAAAATCAAGGAATTAAAAAAATTCCAGGGACACAGAGAATTCATGCAATTCAGAAAATATAGTGATTTCAGAAAATTCAAGAAAAATGCCATGAATTCCCTAAACTCTTTTAATTACCTGAATTCTCTGAAATCTGTGCATTCCGTGATTTTTATGAATTCTATGCATTCTACCTATGAATTTCATGCATTCTGTTAATTCCCTGGATTCTAAGAATTTTCTCGATTTTGTGAATTTCCCGAATTCTATGGATTCCAAAAATTTTCTTCTTACCCTATATTCTCTAGATTTTCTGGATTATCTAAATTCTCTGAATTTTCTGAATTCTCTGAATTCACTAGATTCAGCAATTACTCCGAATTCTCTGAATTCTATGAATTCTATGAAGCCTTCGAATTTCTGAATCCTTGAAATCTTTAAATTTTCGGTATTCCTTCAGTTCTCTAAATTCTCTAGATTCAAAGTAGTTAAGAGAATTCCCACAATTTAAAAATAAATCCAGGAATACATAGAACTTAGTTGATTTCAAAGCATTAGGATTAATTCAAATAATTTAGGAGAATTCAAAGAATTAAAGATAATTCAAAGGATTCTGTGAATTCAAAGAATTCTTTGATTTTAAGGAACTCCGCAATTTCAAGAATTCTGTGGATTTCAGGAATTCTGGAAGTTCAAAGAATTCTGACAATTCAAGAAATTTTGTGGATTAACGGAATTCTGTGAATGAAAAGAAGTCTACTAATTCCAGGAATTCTGTGAATATAAAAAATTCTACAAATTCCAGGAATTCCATTTCTTGGAACTCCCTGATGAATTTCTTAGTTTCTTAAATTTTCTTAGTTCCATAAATTCTCTAAATTTCCTGAAATTTCTAAATGCTATAAACTCTTTTAAATCTATGAATTCTCTAAATACCTTGAGTTATCTTAATTCCGTAAATTCTCTTAATTCCGTAAATTCTCCGAATTCCCTCAATTTTCTGAATTCTCTGAATTCCCTGAATACTTTGAATTCCGTGAATTCTCTTTGTATCTTAAATTCTCTGAATTCTCTTAAATATCTGCATTCTGTAAATTATATCAGTTCTGTGAGTTCTATATTATAATATTCTTGCATTCTGTTAATTCTCTGGATTCTCAGATTTGTTTGTATTCTGTAAATTTCCTGAATTGAATGAATTCCTGAAATTCTATTTATTCCCTGAATTCTCTAAATTCTACAAATTCTCTGGATTTTCTGAATTCAATTAATTTTTCAGAATTCGTGAATTCGCTAAATTCCATAAATTCCATGAAATCTTTAAATTCCCTGAATTATCTGCAATCTTTGAATTCCCTGAAATCAAAGTAATACGGTTAATACCCAAGAAGATTTCAAATAATTTAGAAGAAAAAATTCAAAGAATTCTTTAAATACAAGGAATTCGGGCAGTTCAAGCAGTTTCTGGAATTCGAGGAATTCTGTTATGTTTAAAAGTGTGCATCAAGGACATCTGTGAATTCAAGGAACTCTATGAATTCCCAGAATTCTGCGAATTTAAAGAACTCCATGAATTCCCTTAATTCTGTAAACTCAAGGAATTCGCTAAATTCCTTAAACTCTCAGAAGTCTTTAATTTTTATGGATTCCCTGAATTCTTTTAATTTCGTAAATTCTGTTATGCCCAAGAATTCTTATAGTTACGTAAATTCTTTGAAGTCCCTAAATTCTCTGAATTCCCTGAATTTTCAGAATGATCTTAAGGAATTTAGAAGAATTCAAGTAATTTAGAAGAATTTAAGGTATTCAGAGGAATAGAAATCATCCAGGGAATTTGAAGAAATTTATAGCATGTCAAGGGAGTTAACAGAAGTGAAAAGAATTTGAAAGCTTTTGAAATCATTCCAAGCACTTAAAAAAGAATTAAAAAGTATTAAAAAGAATGAAGAAAAATAGCTAAAATTCAAAGTACTCAAAAGAATTCGTAGGAATTCAATGTGAATTCAAAGTAATCCAAGCTAGATGACCAAAGATAGAGTTGTAGTTTTAGATGATAATTCCAAGATTGTTTTTTTCTAACATGGAGGTATAAAAACCTATAAAATAACAATATAATTTGGAAAATTTAATATCCGACTCATGGAAACCAAGCACTTTCATGGCCTACAAATAATTAATGAATAGCTGTAGAATAAACATTTTCGATTCCATCTATAGATATATATCTATTTAATTCCTTCAAATTTAAATAGTTTATTTTGTGTAACAATTAAAAAATATCATCCGACATACATTTTAGTTTATTAAAAATATTCCTGTATTTATTCCGATACACTGAATTGTTTAAGGTTCCTCTTTCGATCCCCAAAGTTAAGCAGTGATTGCTTCGTGCGTACGCGGATGGGTGCACTCGTTTTTCGAGCGATTAAAAATATTAAACCTATAGAAAAATCTGACGTCGGAAACGTTATCGGAAACTGCACCAGAAACGATGTGAGAAATAATATCAGAAATGGGGTCGGAAACAACGCCTGAAACGACGCCGAAAACGGCGCCAGAAAGGACAACGTAAGCGACGTCGGAAACAAAATCGGAATTAGGGATCGGAGCCCAAGTCGTTTCCGGCGTCGTTCCCGTCTTTGTTTCCGGCGTCGTTTCCGAATAAGGTTGCGGTGTGCACATTTTTTTTTAATTAGTACTTATAACTATGATGGTTCTAGAGGAATACTTATTTGAATGAAAGAAATGTGAATTGATAGAAGAAATATATTTTAAAATGAAGAAAATATTTTACAGGCTCAAAAAACTATTTCCCCACATCAAATTTTTAAAGATTTCTAGTAATAATATCCGCATTGCCTAAGTCAAAGAAATATATTTTGTAATCAGTTGGATATGTTTTTGCTTTAAATGTTTAAAAATTTGATGTGGGGAAATATGTTTTTGAGCCTATAAAATAGTTTCTTGACTTTAAATATATTTCTTTCTATCAATTCACATTTCTTTCATTCAAAGAAATATTCTCCTGCAAACATCATAGTTCTAAGTACATTTTAAAAAAATCACAACGGAACCGTAGTCGGAAGCGACGCGGGAATCGAGTCTAATAAAAAATTCCGATTTTGTTTCCGACGTCGCTTACGTTGTCGTTTCCTGCGTCGTTTTCGATGTCATTTCCTACGTCGCTTCCGTTACAGTTTCCGATGTCGTTTCCGACGTCAGATTTTTCAGTAGGGAATGATCCAACTTATTAAATAAAATCCACGTTATATAACATTATGTAATTTAGTTAACAAAATAATGATGTTTCATAGATGAAATTTATTAAAGAAGTTTTTTTAATGAGAAAAGGGTCTTTTTGACAATTTTTTTCCATAAGTCCCCAGTTAGGTCAGGAATAATTTAAATTATTTTTTAAATAGTCGATGCAGTAATTACTAAAACATTGAAAATCGTATTTTAAATTAAAAATTCTCAAAAGTAAAAAAAATCGTAATCAATAATGTTATCAACTTTTCTTGGTCTCGTAATTTATCCTGGTTTGGTGAGTTCGGTATTGAATCCTCCATCTAAGAAAGATATCTGCAAAACCCAATTTTCTTTTGTAAATTAGATTTTTCTGCAGAAATATTTAAAAATTATTTTACTATTCAATTTTTCCTACTACGTACACTAACTTGCAATGAATCGTTCCTGCAGCAAACTTCATGTTCTGGAATTCATCAAATCGACAATCACCAATATTTGAGCCATCTAATCGATGATGGGATCTTGTAGAATAATAGAGAACAATTCATTGCAAGTAAGTGTGTACAATTTTATTTTCTACGTAACTTTTGAAGCCGAAAATTTAAAAAAAATATTAAAAATGCATTATGAAAAAATTAAATTGAAATCATAAATTAATAAAAAGCGGTATCAAAGAAGCTTAATCTGACAAAGAAGCTCTGAGAATGTTATTGTCTTCTCACTTAGGGGCCGTATTTAAATTACGTCAGAGCTCAAGGGAGGGTGGTCGATACAAAAGAAAAAAGTTTCTGAAGATTATCTTTTTAGTTATAAATTTTATTATTCGTTCGAAAACTTAAAAATTTTCTAAGAGAGATCCTTTCTGGTTGCAAATTCAGCTGCTTTGTTAAAATTTCGCCTTTTTGGTTTGAAAATTCGAAGCTTTTTGCAGAACATTACCTTTTTGTTTAAAATTCATATTTTGTTGCTAATAAGGGTACTGAAATCTCTTTTGGACGAAAACTATTTATTCTGAAAATTTGTTGTTTTTTTTTAAATTTAAAAGTTAATCCTTTTTGCTAAAAATATTGCATCTTTCTTGAATAAAAATGCAACTGTTTTTTTTTAATGAAACTATTTACTATAAAATGTACTTTTTGTTTAAAATTTGTATTTTAGTTTTAAAAATTCAATTGAAATCTTCTTGCATGAAAATTCAACTTTTTTTTGAAAAATTATCTTTTTGATTTAAAGATTCACGAGTTTTAGTAGAATTTTAATTTTTCTTGAATAAAAATACAATTTTTCGGTTGTAAATTCAACTCTTTTTTAAAGTTTGTCTTTTTGATTATAAAATTCACCTGACTTATCAGAAATTACATCCTTTTGGAAAAATTCTTCTCTTTTGTTAAAAATTCAACTATTTCGTAAAAAAACGTACTTTGTGTTTAAATTTAATATTTTGGTTTTGAAAAGAGAACTGAAATCTTTTCAGGATGGAAATTCTACTATGTACAATTTTTCCTTCTAATTTAAAATTCATCTGTTTTAAAAGAAATTTCGTCTTTCTTTGATTAAAGTGTAACTATTTGTTAGATAATTCAACTATTTTCTCAAAAATTCATCCTTTTGGTTGAAAAAATGGTCTTTTTAGATTGAGAATTCAATTTTTTTCGTAACCACATATTTCTTGTTTAAACATTCATATTTTGATCAAGAAAAGTCAACGGAAATCTTCTTACAAAAAAAATTGAATTGCTTTTTTTAATTTACTTTTTTGATTTAAAAATGCATCTGGTTTGTTCGCAACTTTTCTAATTTTCTTAACATTGAATTTTTTAGTTTAAAAATCTTCTTTTTAGGTAAAAAAAAAAATAATTAAAAAGAATTCATGAATTTTGTTAAAAAATCATCTTTTATTAGAGAAAAGATTTTTTTAAATAAATTAATAAATTTCAAATTTTTATATCAGAAATGCTGTTTTATTCAGTTTATAAAATATTCTATATTAAGGTAGTTATCGTGCCAAAAGTCAGATATCTGAAAAAAGAGTTTTTTTTAATTTTAAGAACCAAAATATTATAACTGATTTCGTTTCAAATAAAAAACATTATTTTTAATAAAAAATGTGAAAATGCAGAAAAAATCCTGGAAAACATTCTCTACAATTCTACTGTTTCTAATTTTGAAAAAATTCTGTCTTTAATTGTTAGAAATTTTTTTTAAGAATACTTTTTTTTAATAATTATATTTTAAGATTATTTAGTTATTTTTAAAATATGGACACAGTGGGCTTGTAGAGAATGTTTTCCCGGAAAAAAATAAGCTGTCATCTATTAATGTTAAATCATTTTTCAAAAATTGGTAAGAAGCGTCGGTTTTAAAAATGCTACTGAAAAAATACGGTTAAAATTAATGTTTTTTTGTTGTGAATTAAATTGTTTTTAAATAATGTTTTTTATTTGAAACGACATCAATTATAATATTTTGATTCTGAAAATCATAGAAAAACTATTTTTTTTAGATATCTGACTATTAAAACGAAAACTACCTTAAAATTATTACAAGATTAACATCCTGGTATTTAAATTTTAATGAAGAAGGAAAATGAAAAATGAATCATTGACAAATTTCTGGAAACTAAAAAT
>JAWWLR010000148.1:34976777-34987859 GCA_035041075.1 Acraspis erinacei | reverse complement strand
TTTAAATAAGAAAATAAATTTTTTAGTTGCTTTGAGGTTATGCTATTCAATATGTAATATGATTTGTATATTAAAAGTTTATTTATATTTATAATTTTCCCTATTCCAATTTCATAATTTTAAAAATCTCTTCGATTTTTTGGAATTATTATTTGAATTCCATCTACAAAATTATATGAAATTTTTTTAAAAATTCGTATGCAATTATTTTAAAAGATTATTAATAATTCAAATTTTCAGCAAAATATAGGGGAAACATTATTTTGATGTTCCAATAAAAATAATTTATTTCTGCTTTTTATATTATTAACTGATTATTATTGGCTATTATTTCGATAATAAAATTTATTTTTTGTTTAAAATTTCTTCATTACAGTCTTTACTCTTCTTTACACATTAATTACTTATTAATAGATCCTACTAAAATTTATATTTTCTAGAATTAGATAAAAATTTATAATTAAATAAAGTTAAACAAAGAAAAGTTCAAATTTAATAAATATTATGAATTAAAATTATTTAAATGTTTCAATTAAAATAATTTTTTAAAGGTTTAAATTATTTGAATTTTCAATTAACATAATGGTTCAATGCTTTTTTTCTTTGAAATGATTGAATATTTATTAAGTAATTCTGTTAAAACTTCAATTTTTTGGAATTATACAGTTCAAAAGAAATAAAGATATTCAGAAATTAAAATTTTTAAAAATATATAAAATTAAAAATAATTTGATTTTTTCGCTCAAAATAAGTGCTTACTTTCAGATTATATAATTCTATATTAGGAGTTACTTTTGAAATAAAAGTTTATTTTCTCTTTAGAATATTTCTAATAAATTTTATAATTGTTCTGATGATTGTGAAGTGTAATGAGTATCTAAGTTCAAATTTTAAAATTATAAGTAAATAATTTCAATTCTTTCGAAATTAGTTTTAAAGGTTATTAATAAATTAAATTAATTAATAATAATAAAAAAATAATAATAATAAATTAATGCTTTTTATGTTATAAACTGATTAATTATTTGTTAGCTGATTAATTTTTTTTACATTATTAAATAAAATAATGATTGAATTTTAATTTTTTTCATTTCAGTAACATAAATTTGTATAACAAAAGTTTATTTATTTCCAAATTACCGTTATTTCAATTACGTAATTTTTTTAAGTTTGTGTGATGTTGTGAAATGAGTCTCTGAGTTCAATTTTCACAAATTAATTTTAACTTTTCTAAAATTAGTTGCAAATGTTCTTAATAATTCTAATTTTTATAAAAATATAAATAGGAAATTATTTTAACGTATCAATGGCAATATTTTTTTGTTGATTTTTGTTTTTAAAACTGATTAATTAATCAATTTAAGAAAAAAATAAATGTTATTATTAACGTTAATGCCAATCAAAAAATCCTGTTTACAATGATTTTCGCAATTCCCTAAAAATCTTCAAAATTTTAAATAGACACTTAAATCCATTTCCCAAATTATTTTTCTCCTTTTACTCTAAAACCAAAAATAAAATAAACGATTAAGAAAAATAATTAAATTAAAAATTAAAAATAATGATGATAAAAGATATTTTATACAATTTGTCTAAGTGGTTTCAATTTTTTATTCAAAAATTGTTGTATCAAAAAACACGAGTTTTATTGCTTGATAAAAAAGCTGAGAAATCGATTACCGAGAAGGAATTTTTAAATTCTTGTGAATTAAACGACGCACGTGTTTGTCCTGCTATTAGCATTTCAAAGACCCGCTTTAATTAAAGTTTAATTAATTTCGTGAAGCGTCAACTTGAGGCAGTGGAGGGGGGTGGTCGATTATTGGGTTTTCTTTCGTCTTAATTAAAAGCCAGGAACCACCAAAATGAGCACAGTTTATTAGGACTTTGGTACCACAAAGGGATTCATTGCGCTTTTCTGTTTAACGTCTAGCCGCATTTACATTTTTTAACGACCGCGGTTTCAATTCTTCAATCGTATTATAAACAATCATTATCGTTAATTTGCATTTAGCTAAATTATAAAAAATATTCAAAACTTAATTTATTAGACTTTTTATGTTTTTAATATCTTATTAACATTTGTAGAATACTGGAATAAGGCGTTGAATCAGTTTTGTTGCGAGAAGCTATTTTTGAATGTTTTTAAATTAATTTTTTATTTAAGAAGAACGTTTTCATTTTGATTATAAACGATTTCATTTCTTAAAATTACTTTTATTTAATTAACAAATTCTGAAATCACTGAAGACCCTTTAAGAACAATGTTTAGAAGGCTATAAACATTTGATAATTTAATTTTAATTTTATATTAACAAATTAATGAGTCAAACTACTATTTCAAAATGCGAATAGTTTTTGTATGGGATATACTTAAAAACAATGCTAATGTTTTTATTAAAAAAAATACAAAGTAATGGATCAAAAATTTGTTCGAAATAAATAATATATACGATTTTTTATTATCTGATGACCGTGACTAATTGTTTAAATAAATTTATTGAACAAATATATATTTTTAACGAATGGATGTTGGGTTTTATTAAGAAATTTACTGCTAGTGAATCAAAAATGACTTTAGTTTTTAGAATACAATATTTGTGCTTAACAAAAAAAAAATTTCAGGCGCTGTTTACGAAATTTATTTAAATAAATTTTATATTAAAATTTAAATTGTTAAAAAAAACCTAAAATGATATATGGCTAATTCATTAACAGTAACTTCCGTTAAAAAAAAACGAAATGTGCCGATTGAAAATTGACATAAAAATTGTATTTGTTTAAGAAATTTATTTTTAAAAAAACGAATATTGTTGCTTGAAAATCCCTTTCTAAGAAATAAGGTCCTTTCTGAAATTATATTTTAAGTTACAAAATTTTATTATTAGGTTCAAAATTGAATGATTTTCTTTTTTAAAAAAACTTATTTTTTGTTTGCAAATTAAATTTTTTTGTTAAAAATGCGTCTTTTTGGGTCAAAAATTCGACTCTTTTCGTAGAAAATTAATCTTATGTTTAAAATTAATTTTTTTCCTTCTAAAAATTGGTCTTTTTTATTTAAAAGTTCATCTTTTTTAGTAGAAATATTGCATTTTCCTTGGATAAAAATGGAAATGTTTTCTGGAAAATTCGAAGATTTTCTAGATAATTTAATTTTTTTTAAATTCGACTGTCTAGCAGAAATTTAACTTATTGTTTAAAATTCTTATTTGGGTCTTGTAAAGGGAATTTTAATTTTCTTTGCACGAAAATTAAGCATTTTTTAAATATTAATATAAGTTTTTAAATATTGTTCGAAATTTAATTTTTTGATTAAAGGCCTATGTTTTTGGATAAAAAATGTAAACTTTTTAGTGGAAAAGCCTTTTATTTGGTTTAAAATGAATGTTTAAACTCCAAATGTAACTTTTACATTTTTTTAAGATTGCACTTTTTTGTAGAAAAATATCCTTTTTTGGTAAAAAAATAATTTTCTTGGTTTGGGAATTTATTTTTATTGAGTAAAAATGTATTACTTTCTTGAAAAATTAATTTTTTTATGAAGTCATATTTTTTCTTTTGAAAATTTAATTTTTGCATAGAAAATTCATCCTTTGGCTTACAGTTTCAACTTAGATACACCCAGCCTTTGAATTTCCATCAGAAAATAATTTGTTTCCAATCAAAATTTAAATTTTCTAATTAATGAGTAAACATTAAGACAAATGAGACGAATTTAAAAAAATATTTAGTATTAAATTTTTCAGAAAGTCGTGGGAGAAGATTTTTTTTGTTTATTTAATTTTTATGTTAATGCAAACAGCGACAAAAATGTCGATTTTTAAATTGCATTCTATTCTTCAGAAAAAAAATTTTCTCATACTTCTCGTCCCTTTGATTTAATGCACAAGGTTAAAAACATTATTAACTTGCACAGTTCATTGTTATAAACAAATTCTATTAACAAATAATCCACATGAGGGATTATTCGTCTTAAAAATAAATTTCTGCTCTGACATCGCTTCCTTTCATCATTAGGATGATACTTGGCCATTCAAATTTAAGATTAAATGTTATTTGTTTATTTAATAAACAAATTATATAAACAAAATGCACATTTTGGGCATTTTTAGGCTAAAAGAAACCGTTTCTTCTTCCAAAATAGTTACAACTATATTGCCAATGATGACTTCTGAAGAAATGTTTGCTACTCATTAATATTTGTTTATTTTATAAACAAATTATATAAACATACGCACGTTTTAGGCATTTTTGAGAGAAAAGAAATAGTTTTTTCTTCTTTACTTGCTTATGGCCGCCTGAAATGTGTATTTTTATCTAATTTGTTTATAAATTTTACGATTTTAGTATTATTGCAAAATTTTATTAAAGAACATCATTCACAATATAATTTTAACGAGACTAGATGAAAGAACGATTTTTTCTGCCTATAAACGCCTGGAATGTGTATTTTTTTATCTAATTTTTTTTTAAAACTAAACAAATAGTCAGAAATAACAATTTTTTTATCTAGGCAATTCATTGGCAATATAGTTCTAAAAAATAACAAAAGAAAAACGATTTCCTTCTGCCTATAAATATCTGAAATGGAAATTTGTTTATGAAATAAAAAATTAGCACTGCTTGGCAAAATTTTTATATAGAAAATTTCTGACCACATAATTTCAAAAAGAGCAGAAGAAAAAAAAATATTTTCGCTTAGAAACGCTTTAAATGTGTATTTATTTATATAATTTGTTTATAAAATAAGAAAATATTAATTCATGGCTAAATTTTGTTAGAAAACATAATTGGAAATATAATTTCAGTAAGGGCAGAAGAAAAATCAATTTCTATTCGCTTCAAAACACCCAAAAAGTACATTTGTTTATATGGATTGTTTATAAAATAAACAAATATTGAAGGTTGGCAGAATTTGCTTCAGAAAACGTTATTGGCAATATAATTGTAACAAGGTCGGGAGAAAAAAGGTTTTCTTTTAGCCTAAAAACGCCCAAATAATGCATTTGTTTATATAATTTGTTTATAAAACAAACAAATAAGATTTAATCTGAAATTTTAATGGCCAGGTATCATGCTAACGACGAAAGCAAGCAATTCAAGAGCAGAAATATACTTTGAAGACAAATAATCCCTAATGTAGAATATTTTTCAACATAATTTGTTTATAACAATTAAAGATGCATATAAAACATTTTTTATTTTTTCTACATCCTTGCTCATCATATCCAAGGACGAGAAGAGAGAGAAGAGAATTTTTTTAATTCCTTAAATTCTGTGAATTCTATGAATTCTTTGAATCTCGTGAATTCCTTGTATTCCGTTCATACCGTGAATTCCGCTAATTCCATGAAATTCGTGAACTCTAGGAGTTACAGGAATTCCGTGAATTCCGTAAATTCTGTGAATTCCTTAAATTCCAGGAATTCCATAAATACTTAATTAATTAATTATAAATAATTAATTCAACAAAATTAACCCTCTTTTACTCATTATTCGTGATATTTTCATATTATAAAAGCTAAAATATAAAAATGTAAAAATCTCGAGAAAAGGAGGAATTAGAATTTTGAGCAAGGTGGATTTTGAATCTACAGATGACCTACCTCAGGAAGAGTCATCACAGCTTCGAAACACACATTTACAAAATTCCTTAACCCACTAAGGAACCGAATTAAAAAAAATGCATATTAACAAAGTTATATTTGTTTATTTAACAAGAACACAAAATTTCGAATGACCAAAATTTTACATTTTAAATTTCCACCTCGAAAACGTCGTTGGATTTTCATAATTTGTGAAATTTTTGCGTCCATGAAATCTAAACTTCAAAATTCATGTATAGTTTTTTTCACATTCAAGATGGCAGCATGCAATATGGCGGCTTGATTTCGAACATTTTTTGCTTACTTCGACATTTTTTAATAAAACAATTTTTTCATTATGAATGTTTACCAAAATCGTTATAACGGTTTCTTTTTGGTTCGCTGACTATAAACCCGTTATCCGATTCAAAAAATTCAAGATGGCGGATCCAATATGGCGGACAGAAATGTCCAAAAGTGTTCAATTTTCATGAAAGTTAGTATAGCGCTTTTTGAGTCGCTGATTACGAATCAGTTATCAATTTTTACGAATTCAAGAGGGCGGATCCAATATGGCGGCCAAAAATTTCGAAAAATTTTCATTTTCTCTGAAATTCGGTATACAGGGGTTTTTTTGGGTCGCTGCTTACGAATCCATTATCAGTTTGTACAAATTCAATATGACGCATCCAGTATGGTTGCAGAAATTGTTTAATTTACTTGCTTTTTTAAATTAATTAGAAAATTATAGCCTCTTTAGCAGTGGAATCAGGTTGCCCAGCTCGCACCGCGTGGAGGTAATCAGCGACCAAAAAAAACTTTACCACCTGTCATGAAAATGGAAAATTTCTTCACATATTTATCAACCATATTGGAACCGCCATATTGGAACCGCCATATTGGAACCGCCATATTGGATCCGCCATCTTGAGTTTGTGGAATCGGATAACGGGTTTGTAATCAGCGAACCAAAAAGAAACCGTTCTAACCATTTTGGTAAAGATTCATAATGAAACAATTGTTTTATTAAAAAATTTCAAAATAAGCAAAACATTTTTGAAATCAAGCCGCCATATTGCATGCTGCCATCTTGAATTTAAAAAAACCCTCGAACAAAGTTTTCGAGGTGGAAATTTAATGTGCACTTTTTTCGAAATTCTGACTATACCAATCGAAAGTTCAGACAATTCTACATCGAATACGACTTGTCTCAATTTTTTGACCGTCGGATTCATATTTAAAATCGCGGTTGAAAAACGCATAAGCAAATCGTCCGTTTGGAGGAAAATAGATTAGAGGTCGATTTTATGGAGGCTGATGATGAGAGCTAATGATCGAACTTTGACCGAACTGACTCACATTGAGGAACAATAGATTTGGAATGGTACCGAAGGGTACGATTAGGTATTCCAATCGTGGCGTTAGGGGTTCGCAGAGAAGTGTCGAGTCGCACGAGGAGGGTTGCCGCCGTAAGAGGGCGCCAGAACTCACCCAATAAAATGGTAATTTCTGTTTGTTCAAGTTAACCATGCGAGCGAGCCTGGAAATTCGAGTCCATGCGTACTCCCTAACTCCAAAGACCAATATACCAAACTAAAGTGAGCTACCGACAGGATTACGGTTGTTCAGTCGTGAAACTGGGAAACCGACTTGGACAAATGTTTATAATTATATAAAGTGTCTGTTTCGAATTTCAAAAATTATTGATCAGAAAACCAAGCCAAACTCAGCTGGCACATCAAAACAGAAAACGAAAACAATTTGTTTCAAGTTATCATGGAATGGTTTTGAGTATTTGGAAACTTATTTGCAGTCAAAAAAGTATGTCCGCTTCGCGGCACATTCTCATCGCGCGGCTTGCAAGATTTTGGTTCTCACGCTTCGCGCTCGATAATAAATTTACCTCGCGCTACGCGCTGGGTCTTTTGTAAGTGTTGTAAATCTTGAAGTCACCGTCCAGCATTCTACTACATGTATTAGAGCGTTTGTATGATGAAAATTGTGCACAAGGAAATCACGGAATTAATGGAGTTCAAGGAATTCACCGCAATCAAGGAATTCACGAATTTCATGAAATTCGCGGAATTTATATATTATAAATGATGGAATTCAAGAAATCTATGGAATTCGCGGAATTCATGAAATTCACAGAAGTCACGGATTTTGCAGACTTCATGGAATTCAAGTAACTCACGAAATATATAGAATGCACGCAATTAATCGAATTTAGGGACTTAAAGGAATTCACGAAAATCACAGCATTCACGAAATTCAAAGAATTAAAGGAATTTTCGAAATGTAAGGCATTCATAAAATTCACGGAATACATGGAATTCAAGGAATTAATTAAATTCAAGGAATTCATGGAATTGAATGAATTCACGGAATTGATAGAATTCACGGAATTTATGGAATTCAAGGAATTCGCTGAAATCACGGAATACATTGCAATCACGGAATTCACCGGATTTTATGAAATCGCGGGATTGAAGGAATTATCGGAATTCACAGTATTAATGAAATTTAAGGAATTTACGGAATTCATAGGATTTATGGAATTCGCGTAATTCACGAAATTCAAGGAATTAAAGGAACTCGCAGAATTCACGAAAATGAAGAAATTTACGTCATTTAGGGAATTTGCGGAATTCACGGAATTAATGGAATTCACGGAATTAATGGAATTCACGGAATTAATGGCATTTAAGGAATTCATTAAAGACAAGGAATTCATGGAATTTATGGAATTCACGGAATTCACTGAAATCACGGAATTCAAGAAATTCATTGCAGTCTCGAAATTCACTGGATTTTCTGAATTCAAGGAATTTATGGAGTTCAAGGAATTATCAGAATTCAAGAAATTTGCGGATTTCTTTAAATTTAAGGAATTTACGGAATTCATAGGATTCATGGAATTCATAGAATTCGCGTAATTCAAGGAATTCGCGGAATTCAGGGATTTCATGGATCTAAAGGAATGTACAGAATTCATGAGATTTATAGAATTGAAGGCAATTTTGATGAATTCCTTGAATTTCGCGAATACCATGAATTCCACGATTTTCTTGAATTTCACGAATTAGTTAAATTCCGTGAATGGCTAGAATTCCGGGAATTCCATAAATCCCGTCCTTTTCATGAATTCTATGAATTCTTGAATTCAATAAACTCCGTGAAGTCTATTAATTCCATACATTTCTTGAATATTATTAATTTCTTGAGTTTCGTGAATTCTTTGGATTTCGCACATTCAATTAATTCCGTGTATTCGTTGATTTCCGTGAATTCTTTGGATTCCGTGAATCCCATAAATTTCCTGAATTTCCTAATTTTCTTGAATTCCGTAAATATCGTAAATTCCGTGAATTCTATAAAGTCCGGTAATTCCATGAAATCCGTGAATTCCGGGCGTTCTGTAAATTCTGGTAGTTCCATGAAATCCGTAAATTCCGGGCGTTCTATGAATCCGTGAATTTCGTCAATTGTGTGGATTTCTCGAAATTCATAAATTCCATGAATTCCTTGCATTCTACAAATAGGCGCATTATATACTAAACATTAACAAAACTTTTGGTTTTGTCAGAACATTTATTTATTTTTTTCTTCCAGGAACAAGTCTTCCGAGAAATGATTTACATTGTACTGCACAATGCATTGCGGTACTATACTAATGCCGGAATTTGAAAACTACAGCATTATGTATAGTAGCGTTACCTTACGTTTCGGAAATAAACTTCGAATACATGTAGTGGAAGTTTTCAAGAGAAATTTTTAACAGTGTACTTCATCCTTCTCACTCCAACCTGCTTCGGTGCAGGGCGGAGTGGATCAGTGCAGGATAACCCAACTCGCTATATAATAGATCTGGGGATAACTACTGAGAACGAATAGTTAAGGGTGTGGCACAATAGGATGTATAGCTTTAGCGTCTCTCCCGCCGTTTTTAAAACGGACTAAATAACTTATTAATCCTTCCTAAATTTTTTAAATGTAATTTTAGGCTGTTTGTTTATAAAGTTAATAAAGAAAATCAAATGACACATTTTTATTATTAAATTAAAATTTTATTCAACTTTTTTGGTTACTTCTAAAATATTCATCTTTTTGCCTTGAAAATCCTACTAGTTTGTTAAAATTTCGTCCTTTTGGAGTAAAAATTCATTTTTCATTCTAGAAGATTGAAACTTCTTGGTTGAAAATTTATCTTTCTTGATATTAAATGATTTTTTTCCTTGAAAGGTCAACTATTTGATTGTTATTGCAACTATTTGGTTAAAAATTAATTTGAGTGTTGTTGAAAATTCGTCTTTGCGGGTTAGAATTTGATTTATTCTGGTAAAAAATCTTTTTACTTGAAAGATAAACTATTTTGTTCAAGATGCAATATATTTCGATTTGAAATATTAGGAATTCAAAGAGTTACATACTGAATTAATTTTTAGTACTTGTGAATATTCAAACCGTGCAAGCCCTCAATAGATACAAAGTATAAAAATAATATACCACACGAAGGTCAAGGCTTTCGCTTTTAATCGCAGACCAAGTTGCGACTGAGGTTTTAGTTTCTGGTAGATTAAAAGTTGGCGAGCAATAAAGCAGGGTTTTTTAAAAGAAATAAGTTTGGATGTGCCGTAGAAGGACTTTATTAAAATGAAAATCCACAAAACAGAGGATATATTTTGCAGAAGCGTCTACTACCCAGTCCCACATTTATGATGCTTTTTCTATCATAACGACTGTGTACAAAATTTGTATACGAATAAATAAGTATCTGAAGACCTCAGTAATTTACTTTAAAAAATTGAAAAATATATTTGGTATGATTTCTATCTATTAAGGGGCACTAAAAAGTGTGATTGGGCATGAGATGTCGCTGGGGAGACTGGCCGAATTTTGAACGATTTTTATAACTAATAAAATTATATTGGATCGGAGATGTTGCTGGGGAGACCTGTCGCCGATTTGCCATCTTTAAAACTACTTAGAAAATTTTCCAGGGCCGCATTTCTGCCATTTTTGGAAGTACTTACAAATTTTTCTTGGTGAAGAGACGCCGCTGTGGGAAACTTGCCGCAGTTATGCCAGCTTCAGAACTACTTGAAAAATTTATTTGGGCGAGAGATACCGCTGGGAAGACTTCCAAATGTTTGTCATCTTTACAACTACTTAGACCATTTTCTCGGGCCCGAGATGCCGCTGGACAGACTTGTTTCAGTTTTTTTCATGTTTAAAACTAGCTAGAAAATTTTATTTAACCGAGCGATGCTGTCTCGAAGACTTACCGAAATTCTGCCACATTTGGAACTACAGGAAACTTCCACCTATGTCCTCCATCGTGAAACGTTTACGCTCACGAATGTCCCCCTTTGGAGGGGCCCTCACCTCTACCGCGAGTCGTAAAGATATTTTTGTCCAGCAACGTTCATTGGCTATCTCGGTCTGTGAGTGATACGCCCTCTATAAGCCACTTTTTCAACTGCCCACGTGCCGAAAA